>KZ538037.1:0-124444 GCA_000934665.2 Catajapyx aquilonaris | reverse complement strand
CCCCCCCCCCCCCCCATCTCTTCCTCCCACCCCTCTCGATGCGTCCCTACCCACCACACACCCTCGCCCATCAGATCTGCGAGCATCCCGTGGACAATGGCAGGCTCGTCCCCCCCTCGTACAACTCAACAATCAGGTGCACATATGGTGTCGAAAAATTGCTTTTCCTGCAGCGTTTTGCATTTTATTGCACTGTGCAGGCTGAAAAATTCATTCGCTTCGCGTGCTATCTGTTCGTTGGACAAGTATGGCTATGGCACATGACTGTGCTATAGGCCATGGGCTGTACCCGTGTGTGTTTTTTAAAATACTCTAGGAGCTTCGCATGCATGCCCGCAACTACCTGAATATCAGGGTATATCTTGTACAATGTAATAAAGGTGACTTAATTGTCGCCTTGTTCCTAGTGGACCATTGGAAATGTTGAATGGAACGATAAAGATTTTGCAAATGTGGAAATTGATGGTATAAGAATATTTTTAAAGCTCATAAGTAGATTCAGATGAAGATAATTTCCCAAAATATTTTGGAAAAATAACTGAGCCTGGACAGGAACGCGATTTTAATAGATAGTGATTTATGATGTTATAAATGGAACATTAAAGCAGAGCTATTTTGCACAAAAAATATCAACAGCCACGGATTATTTTTTACACCACACCAGTTGCAAATATTGGCATGACAATGATGTAATGTTGCTACGAATTGTTAATGTGCACAACATGTGTTTAAAAAATTGGAAAATTTGAAGCTTCATAGCTGATAAAAGTTGAGTTCAAAATCACAATTTAGAATTTCACCATATAATTCCCTATTCTTTTATTACAAGAGTTACATTTATAATTATCATAAGATAAGTCAAACACGGAATGTCTTTGCACATGCAATGACGTGCTCTGATCAACATAAATTAGTTATGCAAAACGATCAGAGTATTTTGAGACATGAGCACTTTTCAAGTCTGAAGGGCACATTAGCACACATTTCTGCAGGGCACTGTATAATTTCTATATTTTAAAACAGACTTTGCCATCTAAAATTACATGCCGTGTATCATAATACTAACACAATTACACGTGGGACTCCGATCTCTCCACATTTTAGCTCTTCATACTAACTCCAGTAACTATGTAGCGTAGAGGAAATACTGTATGTTGCATATAGGCCTAAGCATTGGTATGTATAGCCCAAACTGTGGGAGACACGTAGAGCAGGAGTTAGGTCGAATGCGAAGCAGCAGAGGGGAGGTGGGTTGAAAAAGGGATGGGAAGGAAGGGAATGGGATGGGGGAGTCTGGCGGTGGATGGTTATACGAGCAGTGCAAACGCTTCCAACTCCGGGAGGAGAAGGCCGGAAAGAACTCATTACCCGTTGGCGCAAAAGGGAGGTTTAATTTGAAGCCAGCAGCAGCGGGGCCCGCGCACCAATATTCCGAAGCAAAGCTGGGCCACCACCACCACCACCAACACCTTCCCCAGCCTCCATTTACTTCTTGCCCCAACTTGGCACAGCCATTTCCTAACTCTCTTCTCCCCCCTCGAAAAAGTTCTCAATGAAATCAAATAATTGTGAGCATAAAGCGTATGACCCCCAAGATGGCGGAGGCTCAGGCAAAATGGATTCCTGGCCATGTAGGCAGGCATTCCCAGAGAATGCAAATGGCGGGAGTTAGGAGGGAACAACCGAGGGGGAGGCCTTCACCAAAATAATAATTCATGCGCAATCAAGATGGAGAGCACTAAGTTATGCACTTTGTTAACGACCCCCTGAAGGAAAGAGAGAGGGTAAAAAAATAAATGGGGGGGAAGGCGAGTCCAGAGAAGGGGGTGGAAGGCCCTTTGGGGTCGCCACTACGCGCACCCACAGAATTCTCAACCCACCAGCTACATAACTTCTGATTTATAAACTGGTTATCGAAGAAGCATGCAAGCCTGTTATGCATACATGTTGGCGAGGGATGAAAATTTAGATGCTGGCCCTGACTCACCAGATTTATTTCCCCTCCTCTATCCTACACTCCTTCTGTATATCTCATAAAGCAAGGAGAGCGAAAAATACGAGACTCTTCCTCCACCCCCTTTTGTCCCCCACCCCCACCTTTTTTTTTTCTTTGCCGAAGATGGATACCTACAATGAATCTGGAGGTCCTTGTTTTACGACCGATGCTATTCGATTAGTCTCGGCGTCCACCTGAGAAGACAATGACCGCGGTTACTAGTCTGCTGAAAAACAGTTCTTTCCAACGTCTTGCGATCGCAGCATATTTGTATTGTGTTCGGCAGATTTGTGGTTTTTTTCCCACTTGCCACTTTGCAATGGCGGAATGTGGGAGTTTGAGAATTTATTTCGAAGTTCGTTGTGAATTTAATGATGTACACAAAATTGCGGAGATTTAATAATGCATTCTTCTTTTATGGTCTTTCATCCAGTTTGCCATTAATTTACACGCAGGGCACTGCCACAAATTCCTCACAGTGGGTTCCCTTGGGCAAGATAGAGCGACGGATTTTGCTCGCCATCAAGGTAACCAACTGGTGTCAAACCTGCGGCAGTGTCCGGTGATGAAAGACTGTGACAAGACGACCCTTTTAAATTCCCGTTAATTTTCGAGCAATAGTAACTGTTAACTCAAATAATTTATAACATCGCATTCCTGATCTACCGACATAATGGAATCAGCAGGAGGAAAAAAAATATTGAATTATGATGAGTAAGCTGCTGTGTAAAGGTCAATTTAAGTATTTTAACAGCGCGTGAACTTTGAACAGAGACACATGCTATGTTGCATTAACATTTTAAAAATATAACTGCATACAACAGAAACAATATCATGCAACACATAACCCATTTAATCAAATAATATAAATGTACACTCAATTTTAGTGCACACGCACTAGTCATAACTATTAAACCTACAGTGGCATCGCACATAACACTATATACCCCTATCATGGAAGTAGTGCAATCATGTTTGGAAGGATCGGCCTGACAAAAAAATCCCCAGTTTTATTCGGGTGTTAAACTCCGCTCAGGTGCCAACGTTGCAAAACTCCCTGCCCAACTACTGAGAGAATGAGGCAAACACCTGAGCCCCTTGGCTCCCCCAGAACAAAACAACAACAACCCCCTCTCTCAAAAAAAGAAAAATTCAGGCCAGTTAAAACCTTCTACCAACATCTCCCAACTTCAACCCAACAAAGTTCTCTGCATATACAGACGCCAACAATTTAGACTTAACGCGCGTTAAATATAATCTCACGCCGAGAGGAAGATTCGAGTGTAGCGTGGCAAAATCCCAAAGGTCCCATTGTCTGCCTCCATGAATACAGGGTGGGTGGTTGGGTGTGCCAGAGGGGACGACGTCGACGACGACTGCCATTATAACTAACTGCCAGCAATCTCGAAGTAGCCTCTTGCACTTGGTACTACGAAGACCTGAATTTTGGTCCGAATTGTACAAAATGTTACAGATTTTCGGCGATATCATTGGGTATTGCTGAGTTATACATTTTTACATGGCTAGAGCAGGAAGGGCGCGGTATCAAATTCACGCTCCAACGCTCCGCATTATTAATGTGAAAGGCCAGGTGAGCTTATCGGATAACCCCAAATGGGAGGCGGTTAACGCCGTTTTGTTAACCGCGTTAGGCCTGTGGAGCCATTGCTGAGCCTGGATTACGCATATCGCAATCGCTCCCTATTATTGCCCGCCGCATCGTAAATCTCTGCCAATAATTACCGCTTCGTTTTTTTTAACCCTCCAACACCCCCTCCACCCTGTACCCCCCCGGTTCTCGCATGAACGGCTCCGATTGTCGCGTTTAATAGCACTAAATGCACTGCGATGTATCACATATCCCCGACTCGCTCACCAACTATACCGCTGTTGCACAAAATGCGGCCTATTTTGGTTTTAAAATGCGTAATGAGCAATTATTAATTAACAGCAATTTATTTTAAATGGCGGTCACAAATATAAGAAGTAAATTGAAAATGTTTTAACTATGTAAAAAGGAGGGTACTAAATGTCGACCTCATTTGTTAGAATAACGAAAGCACGCGGGAACTAAATAATAAATGTGCGAAAGATGCCTTGGTACACACGTTTTGCATTAGAAAACCTTTAAGTATTATTTCAGCTCATGCTAGTGTAACCACTGTCTGTATACTAATTAATAATTCTTGGGTAGTGCCTGACCCTATATAGGGTTTGCGGCACGGACCTTTATTGTAACTTGTAGTACATATAGACCATATTTTTTGAAATGCCCGGGCCCACGGGCAGGATGACAGGAGAGGATGTGCATGGTGCAGTGCAATGTCTTAAACGTGGCCATTTTTAGTGAACTCCCCCGGGTGGTTTAGTCTGTGGAAATACCACCCGAGACGAAGCCAGAGGTGACCCTGAACTCTGCACGAGATGAAGGGGGTGTCCCCGGGCTGGGATCGAACCCGGGACCTTAACATCACTGGGCGCATACGTTACCGCAGCACCACTCCGCCTCCCCCTGTCTGTATACTATACAATATAAAAATGCAGTATTAAAGAAGCTATCGAAAAAACGATGGACACGTGAGAATACATTACATGCGTGTATGATGTGGTGGAAAATGTGAACATATCCTCTCGCACCCTCTCTTATTTATAGTGTTTATTACAGTATATGACAAAATTATTCTCATGTTTACATATTATATGGAATATTTTGGTGGTTAGACCACTGGACAACACCAGTGGTAGCCGTGAACATTTTCTATAGCATTCCAGCTACAGAACACGAGTGACATTATGATAATTGACTGCACATTTCTCATTATTAGACCCAAAATGGCCACAATTAATAGAAATGGTCTTACACAGCAATGATTTAAATTACGTTGAGCAAAAATCTCAACTCTACATTTTCTTCACAAACTCAAGCTTACATATAGCTCACATGTGAGCTATATGTAAGAGTTTGTGAAAGAAAATGAGGGTAAACCAGATCACCCATAACTTGGGCAAATTGGACTAAAATATTGACTAAAATTTACTAAAAGTCAAAGTCCAAGGTAAAGAAGATTGACTTGACATTTAGCATATTCAAAATGATAGAAGCCCTCAAAACACAAATACCACAAATTTAAAATATTTTACATTGTATCATTTCTGAATCCTCTTATTTAACTCATCATCTATGAAAATGTATTAGTACATTCCCACTCCCATGAGCATACACACTGTCCCTGATGCCCCTCAGGGTCCAGCTGGTTTCAGTTTACCACCAAGCAACAATGAATCCCATTTGGTTCCCAGCACCAAAAAAACCTTACAAAAAAAATCCTAACTGATGGAATGAACCCGCCCGGACTTAGACGTGCTAGGAACAGGTCACCTATTCCAGTTTGCGAAAGGATAATGAGAGAGAAGGCAAGTCTGGGCAAACGAACCGTGGGGCCCCGAAATGAAGTCGCAAAAGCCCTCGCAATTCTTCCCCGTCTCCGCAATTAGTTGGAACTGGGGGAAGTCATAACAGAGGGAGCAATCACGTTTACGTTACTGATTCAGAAAACGTGTGCCAAAATTATCGTAAGGAGGCCTGCCAAGCGTAATGAAGGTTGCAATAAAATAGTAACGAATTCGGTGCGATTCGCAAGATGTAGTGTGCTAAAAAATTATTATTTTTTTTGCAAAATGTGTCTTGCAGGCTCGTATATGTAAGCGGTGTTCGTGTTGTTATTGACCCAGGTGACCTCTCATGGCAGCTATGCTTCTTGAGGCTTACAAAGTGCTACTTTTTTATGTGCGTGTAAAAACGACGCATATTTCGGCTAAATTACCGCCTGCTAAAGGTCATTTCAGCAATAATGTGTGCTATGTCATGAAGCGCAAAAAAACACCAACTACGCGATTCACCCACTAATGAGCACCGGTTCAAAATAGTCTTTCTAGTCAATTTTGGCGCCAAATTTGGACCTTTCCTTTTTGCCTTCATTAAGCTTGTAATAAACGACGATAGTTTGGCCTTATCGTGCTCCAAAAGGGTCCTCTTTTCTGCAACTAGTTAAGAAAAGAAGCAGCAGGGGCCTTTTGCTTCAAGAACAAGAAAACACTGAAATGGGGCAGGTTGGAGGGTTGGAAAAGTTTTTTGGGGGGAGGCTTCTAAGTGGGCTTGGCCTCACTTTGAAGCCCCTTTTCCTCCCCTGACAAGTTGATGTGTGGGCTTCCAGGCTACGCTTCCAAGCGCCGGCTGGAAATAGCCTTTTCCGTAGCCGCCATTAAGGTCACCAGGAACCTTCTGCTGACGGGAACCAAATATTCACTGCTGTGTACTCTGCACTATTGCTAGATTCAAAGGTGTGGTCACGCATGGTGTAGAGAGGGGGAAAAAAAAGTGGCATGACAACGACCATAGTCAAAGTATAATATGGATGCTCCGAGCTGACGATATGAGCACTTAAATGCGATGTAAAACGCCATCTTGTCCTCCGATAAGTGTCTGGAACTGTCGTGAAAGCAGACCAGTCAAGAGACAGGTGAATAATAGCTCGAATTATTTATATCGGTCGTGTCGAATGCCAAGGGAGCACGAGTCAATACGTGCACGTCCTTTTTTTTAGTGTAAAACATCCATAAAGCTTACATTAAACGGCTATTAACTCATTATAGCGATGACATAACTCTTAATAAGCGTAAATATTGTACAAGTTATCCTCGCACCCACACTTTCGTTTGGTTAACAATGTATAGTGTGGACAAATATTCAAGAAGACGGTTTGGATTTTTTTTTCTTTTTCTGAGTCGATAACGTATGGTGGAGTGTGTGTTTGGGGAGTGGCTGAGTGCTAGACAACATTTTTCTAATCTTAGAAAATCGTTGCAGAGACAGAAGAAGATGGGAATGCGCGGTCGTGGAGAAGAGAGACGGCGGCTCAACACATTCCAGCAGCAACAGTCGTTTTTTTTTTGTATAGTGGGTGGGTGGGTTGTGGGTAAGTTGTTGCCGGTTGCTAGGGAAAGCACAACCAGGGTTTGAAAATTGTGGAATGAAGAAATATAGCCACCGGGATTCTCCTTCTACGTTTCGCCACGTTAAATCAATCCCTTTATACCTTTCGTCGTCCCGGTTTCAAACTCTGCATGCATGTCGGATGCATGGGATAGCCAGACTTTTTTTTCGTTTTTTTCTCTTTCTTTCTACAACTGCACTGCGGTAGAAGCCTCATCTACATGTTCGCCCTAGCTGGCTTCGGTAAGGCGATTTGACTGCTGAGTGTCGAAAATATATTTTGTCAATCAATAGGTTAGGTGTCCAGGTTAATTCAAAAGGTGGAAATTTTGGTGCCCAAAATATCCTTATCCAGTTTCTAACGCCTTAATTACTTTCATTAAAACGACATTAGCTGCAACTGTCTCGTAAACGAGTGTACTAGGCACTAAACATTAATTGCGGGCCTATATAGCTTGAATGCTTACCAACACATTAGACGCGGGATATTTCGATACAAATACATAGTGATACCTTCTCTATTTTTAAGTGTCACACATTTCTAAAGTGGACATAAAAGCGCACCTTCTCAAACTTAAATTGGTTCAAAGGTCTAACTAAACTGTTGCCCTCCAATACTTAGGAGAGCCAACTGAAAAAGAGGTGGCAAAGAATTAGCCATGATTCTCCAAGTTTGACATCTGACCGACATTGTGAGAATTAACAATGGTCGTTCGCAGCTTGACATGACACATCACGTTAATCTTTATTGCCTTCTTAGACGGTAGGCTCAAAGCTCATAAACAGGCTACTTCTGGAGCTGCTTTGTGGACTCTTTTTTATGCCGTCATCCACACACCAAACAATCCTCATGCGTCGCTCGTGTGCCACCATTTCCAACAATCATACATGTCGCCTAGGTGTACTTGCAAAATGGCAACAATTACTTTAAATGTTACATATACGCTCCTAAGTTAGCTTCAGTTCAAGCACTCCCAGCTTGCATATCAAATATAGGCATTTAAAACATGTGGTGATAAGTCCAGTATTTACGTAGCCGTTTAAATATTGAAACTTTGTGGGTATATTACGTTTTCATTGTTATTAAAACGGGTTATATCGTGGTAGGTTTCTTTCCGGTGGTATAAGCGCTGCGGCACGGCACAATTTAGGCTCCGCACAGAATCAATTTCATACGAAATAATCATTCTTCCACATTTAATATACAAAAATTTATGTATTTTTCTGCATTGTGACTATTATTTAGTATTGCAAATGCCTAAATTACATTTTATTTTCAGATGCAGCACTGATATGGACGCATTTCGAATGTCTAAACCGGCAAAGCTTGCTTGCAGCGAGAAAGAATTCTAAACTAACAGCTGACACGGGCAATAAACAGCTATAATAATGTAATAACAAAAATCATCCGCAATTAAGATAATGCACAATAATTTTGAATATTTGACTGCATCAACCTGCAAATGCGTCGAAAACAGCCCTACCGCAATAATTACAGCACTCAGATGCGCGAGTAAATAGCCAAATATAATGATTACAGTTTAACATTCAAAATGAGGCAACCAGCAGATTATCAATTAAGTAATAAAATTGATATATAAAAAATAACAGACACTGCAGACGAACCCAGTCACGGCAGCCTGGTCTGAAGCGGCGGAAGAAGATAACGCCTTAATCAGCTATAAGGCACTTAAAATTCAAAATCGCTCTCAACAATTATGTCACTTACACCGCATAATTACATGTCGAGCTGCTTTTCATCCCAATCGAGCTCTAACGACGGATCCGCCTAACTAGCGTTAAACACCTCAATATTTATCATGTTGAGATAGCATAATACCAACACTAAGTCCTAACCCCCAACCCGCTATCCGCTAATGCGCTCACTGTCACCGGACCACAACAATCAATCAAAAATCCATCACATCCGCTCAAAACAAATCAACACTCCTCTTACCGACGGCAAACGACGAAGAACTGTATGCAGGAAGCGTCGTTGTCGTCCAGCCGTCGGGTGTGATGGTCTAGAGTCGGAGCCGCTGTGGAGAGCATGCACAGCCAGCCCAGCCAGGCCTAGCCCGCCCCGACTTTTGTCTCCCGCTCACGCCCAGCAACATGGCGCTCGTTGCGAGCCCCGACTCGGTGCCAACTCCTTTCCCACACCTTTTTTTTGCAGCTATTCAGAGTGATTGGCTTTGATTTCTAGGTTTTGGACGTTTGGTTGTGGCTTGATTGTAATAGTTACAAGATTGATCAATTTTTTTTAAATTGAGATGGTGGTTTGTTCTGGTGTTTAGGGTTTATAAAATTCCAAAATATTGGGGCTCAACAATTGAGAATGTAAATAAGTTGCGAATTTTGACGGATGTTTGGTAAAGGTGGAGGTAGGTTGAGTACTCAAAGGCAAGTACAACTGTGTGAATATAACTGCCGAATGTGGCCCGAGGTATGGGTGTTTATGTTTTTTGCTTCTTGTCATTTCTTTAATATTGAATGCAAATTGTACAGTGGCGTATATGAAACATGACAACAATTAATAGCATAAACGTTGATGCAAATTTTTTGCTCCACTTATAGCAAACTCTTGTTTGTGAAAAAAAAAAGATAACCAAGTAAGCGGATAAATTAGTTCTATTCGTCCTTCAAATATATTTTTCAGCCACATTTACATTCTAAGACATTTCACAATGCTGAGATAAATAGCACCATGTGTCTTAGCTGTACTTGCATTATAGAGGATTAAAAGCACCAATTTAGAAGTTGTTTGAGATAACACACCGATACTAAAGTGCACTGTGATGAGACAGTAAAGAAAAACAAAGTGCTTTGCTGATAAAAAGATGAATGATCATTCTTATGGTGTGTTATCGTGTAAGATGGTGATTTTTACGTGCCCTAACAGTGCTTAGAGGTTTTCTTTTATAAGTGATGAACAAAGTGCGGAAGTTTATTCTTGGATATCTCCCGCATTAAATAAAACTTACTACCTACAAGGGCATTTACCACCAACATTACAGAATTATGTTGCATAAGGAGCAGTAGCATAAAGTGAGGTAAGTCTTCTACAGTATATATCACAATTTTACAATAAATGAACTTTGATTCGCATACAGGTGATGCATCACTCATGAGTAATAAAGCACCTTTAAGTTAGACCCTATTTTTTTACACGCACACCATAATTTACAACATTGGCAAAACACATTTATATTAGTCCGATATTGTATGTTGAAGATATTTCATGGGAGCAAATCGATGCATTATGTCACAATGAATTACAAACTATTTTATAATAACATAACCTTGCCCCCCCCCCCCAATTTCCTGGTGTTCAACTATAGCAGTGCTAACTACTGTAGTTGCAAAAATGTGTCTGGATTGAGGCCGCAAGTCAGACAGACGACCTATGTCAATGAATCAAAGACGCCGTGCACTTTTTTTTGGTCTTTTTTATTATTATTCTATTCACGACCACTTGGGATTGCATCAAACATGAAATTTGATTTCTTCTGGGCTCAAGCGGCGCTTCTTAACTTTCATTGCCCATCATGTTTGATTAAAATCTCGGCACGATGCATACTTTCTACACGCGTCCCCCTTCCGCTATATCGAATCCTTGCTCCTTGCTTCAAAAATAGGCCTATATATCGGAGAGTAAAAAAGAAGTTGGGTGCATATGGCAACATTGCTACTAATCCTTATCCGATATAATAAAAAAGGTAGATCATGGAGTAATTTTAAATGCCGGTAATAAATAGAGATATCATGTCATCATCGGAAATACAGGGCGTATTAGGCATATATCTCCCCTATACATTGCCATCTTGCAATGTGGAAAAATCCAATACCCCACGAGGCCTACTGCCATCATTAATGCTTAATTTTATTACAGGTGGAATGGGTTCGATAGGCAGGGCGGATTCAGAAGTTAAAATTTAATGCTTCCGAATTGGGTTCCTAAAAAAGGGTTGTTGAGCGGTCGTCGTATGGAAATCGGAAAATATTTTGATTGCTGCATTACCATTTTTCGTGTTTTTTTTTAACGAATTTAGCATAATATTTTACATATAATAAATATTTCTCCCTCTAAAAGTAAAACAATAATCCTGTTGACAGTTCTATAATGGTGCAATAATATGATAACTTCATGGAAATGTGGCATGATGTATCTCACAAATGCATCTATACACTCCTCATTATGTTCATGCAGAAAATACTGAGGCGCAATGCATAAGTAAAATTACATCTATCGAGGGCATAAATGGTTTACTGTGCCGTCAAGGATTTGTAAGAAATATTTTATTTCCCTAACTCACACAAACTCTTGAAAACATAACTAAGAAATGCCACATTTTCATGTTTCTTATTTTGGACAATTTATACACTATAAACCTACGTATATAACAGGATGGTTTGGGTAACAGCAAGGAATATTATACAGACTAGTGAAACATACTACAGGCAAATTGCTATACGGGAGGATTGTGCAGCATGAAATTGTATTTTTCAGTAGTTAATCAGATTTATTAGTGTACCAATTTAACTAAAAAGTCAAAGATGGCATGACGGTGGTCTGGCATCAGCAAGCCCAGGCGTTTCTTAACAAGGGAAGAAGTAGCCCAGCTTTATCCAAATAAGCATACCTCTGTATAAACCAGCAGCACTTCTCCACTCTCATTCCATGCAGGCACAAAAAATATTATTACCAATAATTTTTGCTTACATGCTGTATTCCCTTTTCGAAACTGCTGGTGTCATTTACGCCATAATGGGATGTGAGTCCGCAGAGTAAGAAATGTTTATTTAAAGAAGACGCCAAGCACCCTGTAAATGGCGTCCTTTACTTCTCTTTAAAAGACCCACCGGCTGATATTGTTTTCAATTTGTCCCTTTATTCATTACAAAAGTATTTTCAGACCATATAGCTAGCTATATATAAATTTAAAAGGAATTTGTGAACGTAAATAAAAATAATTTGTTGGGTATTCACTATCAGTCATTATTAATAGTTTCAGGCCTCTAGTATAACGCTCAACAGCATGTGTATTTTTCTGGAAGGACAATCTTCACGGAGGTGGTACAAGAGCACAGAAGATCTACCACAACGCATTAACGCAGACTACCCTTATCGGCAACCTTGAAAAAGAATGCCAATGTTTTGAATAACTGATTTGCAGCAGAAGATAATAATAAGAATGCTATTTTCTGAAAGATGTAACCAAGAATGCAAAGCTTCCGAAATTGCTACATAAAGGTGTCTATACTATAGAGGATCGTAAGTGACACTACAAAATATATTACATGCACATTATTTTGAAAGTCCCTTATATGGTTATGTATTTCTCACTAATTAACATATACAGTGGGTGAGATATAGAGCTTCTTAAGACCTAAACGACCCCGAATAATAATCGGACTCACATTTGACTAATTTTGAGATATGAGGCTTTAAAGTTTGGAGATGACGTTATCCTTTGTGATATTATTTTTCCCAAAAAATCTATGGGGAGCTGCAAAATTCAATTGAACATCGCAAATTACGATACATGGGCTACGACTACTCGTATATTTAGCAATGCCTAATTCAATGGAGCATTTACCAAAATGTGACTCGAATTGTTCTGCATTTTAGGTTTTCATATATGATCATAATTATAATCGATAGGCTATATTTTCATATTATAATATTATGGGGTAAGCCAAAGAGACTCAGCCGGCACCGATTATATACACGTTGCCATAAAAATCAGTCGTTGGTATCTCCGCGCGCACTGTAAATTTATATTTCAGTTTTATTAAGCCTAATTATGATTTTGAACAAATAATATCCTAGATAAGATTATATCACAAGATCTCTGTAGGCCCCGCTTGAGCGGTGTTATATTTGGAAGCAACCTTACTGTATCATGCTTTCCCATTGTATACAGGGTGGTCCAACTTCAAGTGTCGTTTTATAACGGCGATTAATAGCAGTGATTTTGCGATGACGTAGCAGCGACGTGTAAAATGTCCCACCCGCTTCTGCGCCATCGAAAATATTAGCTGCCAATAGCAGCACACATGTAATCAACCCTGCTGCTGGGTTGACCTAGAAAAAGGAGGTGCACACATGACCTGCGATGCGCCTGGGTGAAATGGGTGACGTCCAAGGCACCAGATGGACCATGGACCTGTAATGCAAGGGGGAAGCCTGCAAACGAAACACAGCTAATATTTTCGATGGCGCCGAAGTGGGCCATTTTACACGTGGCTGCTACGATAATCGTAAAGCGCTTCTATTAATAGCCGTTATAAAACGACACTTGAAGTTGGACCACCCTGTATAAGGCGATATAAATTAGCAAACAATTTAAATTTGAAAAATAATGCACTCTTTATCCTATATTTAAGCAAGTAATGTTCACATTCATTTAAAGTCACAAAGTCAAAGACAAATAAATATCATGTAGTAGTAGTCTGCATATGTAATGAATTAATGTCATTTGTTTCTCTTTTTGTGATGTTTTGCCCGTCTGATAGATCCAGTCATGCAAGATGGTCAGTATACCCTGTTTCACTCCGCGTAAGGGAGAAGCAAGGCTATTCATTGACCAGTTCTAAGACCTTCATGCTATACACCATTTTTGGCTTGAAGAGGGGCCGGAGGGGGGCAATTAAATTGTGGTGTCGCCTTCATTAGTATGATACTAGATATCTTACAAGTTAGGTGACTCCATAACCAATAATGAGGGTCGCATTTTCTGTCTATCATGATATTTTCACTCATTAACATAGTGTTGATGTCACCAATATTTAATAATTGCAGCCGCTAACATATTTCTTGTAAACAGTATTCCTTCCATCATCATTATTATCTTTCCACACCACATACTGTATTGGATAATATTCAGCTACATGTACTTCTGTTGTAATAACTGTTAATTAATTATTAAAGTATTGTTTTATTAATAATTTAATAGTTTCATTCAGTTACGACCTCGTTCATGCAAAACTGTTTCTTGCAGTAATGATGTAAAATTATACTGCCATACTCTTGAGAGTCCAGGTATATACAGGGTGTTCCAAGTATTTGGATCACTATTTGATAACTGCTATCGGGCGATATCAGTTATCAAGAAGTGACCCAAATACTTGGAACACCCTGTATACTCTGGAAGACAAGGTCAGCATATTTTATAATCCCCCAATGACCAGAGAGTTTCTTTCCATCTCATCATGAATTTTGTGTAAACTTCAGTGTGAAAAAAATGGAATATATTATCAGAAACGACGTCAAACTCTTCGCGCCATTCTAATAAATATAAAATAATTACCTAATTATAATCATATACGTTTTTCCACTCTTCACTATATAAAACTCACCCTCTCTCCATCCTTTTTCGATGATCCCCCTCGGAAAATCCACAGCCTTGCAAGAGGGCTATTTCATCCTCATCAAGAGCTCGAGAAAGTGAGTGAAAAAAAGTCAGGTCCACCCTATAAGCAAATTGTCCCCCGGGTGAAAGTTGAAACTGTCCCCCTTTTGCGCGAGGCCATCTTCAATTGTCCACCTTTCTCCGCCAAGGAGACTCAGAGATGTGCGGAAGAAGCCCAAAAATAGGACGAAGAGTTTCCTACTGTGAGTGTCCTAGTGTCGTTGGATTTTTCAAAGTGGACCCCAAGTCATCCAACCGTCCATCGACTTCTGTGGTGAGTACTTGACTGGTTGCAGCCTCACCAGAAGGACCTAAGAAACGCCTAGGGGCTATGAACAGGGGTTAGGGAGGTGGCCTTTTTTCACCTTCAAACTTTGAATCGGCCAACGCCAAGACAAACAGAGACGGTAAATCTTCCATTTGCACCGGCTTGTGAATGTACAGAGGGTGACCAAAGAGGGATGGCGGGATTGGATGGTCGTCGTCCTTTGTGGCATCCAATGCATGAATGCCCAACCATTGATATAGGAAGCTGCAGCATCTGCGGTTGGCTTCAGTGCAGTAATGGCGTTTGCTCTACGTGCGCAATATTCAGTAATGTAAGGGGACCAATAAATATCGCCGCATAATTAAAATGGCGGCGGTCCAATGTGCATGCATAAAGAGAGGGTGTGCGTAGAACCGCTCGTTGGAATGCGATTTTTTTTTGCATTAGTTTCAGTTCACAGGTTGTCATTCAAAATTTGAGTGTTACATTGCCTCACTTGCAAAAATATGTCAAGATTATTTCAACAAGGCCGGTTGTATATGAAAGTAAGTTTTTAATAATTCTTCAACTTTTATCCGATGTGAATTTACATACGGCAACAAACTTATGCCCGATTGCACCAACGAAATTACCGATTCGATAGCTCCTAACGGATCATTAGCACATGTTAAAAGGTATACCTAACGGTCTGTTAGGAGCTATCGGATTGGTAATTCAGTTGGTGCAACTATCAGGCATCAGTGTATTACTGTAAGGAAAAGTAACTGACAAGAATTCCCTGCAAATGGAGCTCATCGTTTTTGAAACAGTAATGAAGCAATTGAAATTTTGTTAGCATCAATCTAATTTTGCATATTGTCCCTTGCACAGTTATACATGAATCGAAAATATTTGTTAGCCGCTAAAGTAACGACCATATATGTACAGCGCCACATGCATAATATACGAACGCAACTCGTGTGTTGGACAGCTGATAAAAGTGCATTAGCATTCTATCAAGGCAGCTGTTGAATGACAGCAGGCGTAAAGGTGTAGCCCTCGGGTGTTCGTTTGTAATGTACGTGACCTTTCACAGCCCAGTCAACCAGAAAAACAACAACAACAAAAAACACCCGCCATCAGGGTCGAGCCAGGAGATTGTAGCTTCGTATGTTGCTGAGAAGTAGCCTCTCATACTAACTGCAAGTCGTAATTACGCGTAATTTACGACCCCCATGCAGATTGTTTCGATGAAGCCCCCTTCAAGACAGAAACACAGTCCTGCGCCTGATGTAATTTTTATTGTAATCATTACGCCGCGTGATTGAAAGTCTCCCCACGTTGTTCCCTAGCTGCATTTTTCCAGACACAATTTTCTCGTGTTCTCGCACAAATTTATTATCCCGAGCACGTCGTACCTCCTTCAAGCAACAAAAATTCTGGAGGGTACCTAGACCGGTTGACACTCAGTCGTCCTAATGAAATAAGGGTGCGTCGCAAACAGCTAATTGCCATTACTTGTTAATTAGAACCCTCCCGGCTTTACCCGCGTTCTTCCTCGGTATAAATTGACCCCCCCCCCCCCTAGAAAATATTGGAAGCCCACAGGCGACGTGGCCAGCTTATATCAAGTTTATCAGTTTACGATCCAAGGAGGGGTGAGGGTTGTTTCCTGGCATTTTCGCAACTAAATCAAATCGCCTGATATTAACCGAATGAGGGGAGGGTCAAATGGTTTCCCGAGTAGATGAAGAAGCAGCTTATCTCCCAATTACAGGTCCGGGCTTTGACCATATTATTTTATACAGTATAACTCATAATGGTAGAACCGAACACTTTTTTGGGGGTTTAAAAAAAAAAATCAGGGGTGCCAAACTAGTATTTGTTTACAGTGGACGCATCCCCGAGGACCTGGGCGTGATGAGGGAATTTCACAAGCTATTATCAGGGGCCATAAAAAGAAGTGTTGGGGAAGGATCCTAAGACTCACGGTGGGAGGATTTTTGTATATTTGACCCCCGTGATGAAATATTGCCATGTGCCCATGATGAGCTACAATATTGCAGACGTTTCGCGGCAGGGATTTTATTAGTCCCACGGTGACTATGCTCATGCGTGTGCTGCCAGCTTGCGGAAAATTCATTTGACGCGTCAAGTAAGGATGTTGGGACACTGCATATCGTTGTCGCTTCTAAAAGACACCGCACTTGTTTAGACCCAACTACTAAAACTAAAATATGGTGTCTTCTGGTTGGAGGATGCTTTTATAATATATCCTTCAACAAAGAAAGAAAAATATGTGCAGCCAGATGCGTCGCGCTGAAGTATAGTCTACACATGGAAGTGATTTTGAGTGCTGCCAGAAGAATGTGCGACCCCCCCTTAGATGTGGTGATGGCGGAAAGAATGGTTGGCTTCGAAGAAAAAGAAAAGGAAGGGAGAGGTTTAAGGAAGAACTGAAAAAAAATCATGCGCGCGCAATCCCCCCCCCCCCCCCCTCAAAAAAGCCTTTTGCCATGACTCTTCCACCAACTTGACAAGAACCTCCCCAACGTGCTGGAACGCGCCAATAAAAAATTCCTGCCTACGGGGACCCAATAAAATTTACAATAGCTACAAGCACCAGCCGCAACCCCTCGTCCCCACTGGATGGATCTTTTTTTTCTGGTACCGACCAGAAAGAGAAAGGAAGGGGGAAAAAAATACTTGCAACATCTCATAGGAGACAGGATAGAAAAAAAATCTCTTCCATTAAAGGATATTTTTGTAATGCAGTATATGTGACTTAGGTTCAAAGTTGAAATAGCTGCATACCAGTAATGATACCTGTGCCTTCTATAATTTGGTCAAAAACACCTGGGTGGTCACTACAATCAAGTTTCAGAAAATAATCAAATATGGTGTTTCATAAGTTAGCTCCTTTATAAATATTTCACCTGTTTATAAATAAAATCTTAGTTGGCTGCGTCAAATTAACTCTGGCTTATTACGTCACATCGGGTTGACAAGGGGTACTTCAGGCTTTAATAAATTGACAAAAAAAATCATGAATTAGAGCAGAACGTTACACATAGTCATGCTTGCGTGCCTTAAAAATTATGTGCATAGCTTGGTAATAAATTATACTGTGCGATAGGCTAATACACGCGTCAAAATAATTCTGGAACAAAGGCGATCAATTATGTCGTGTACACGATATAGAACCAGATTCAAGTTCTGAAACCGGCTTATTCTTGATCTGCTACTCAAGTTTTTCTCACAACAGTCCCCTTTTATTTCAATAATTATTCGTGGGTTTATAGGAAGTTGCAAGGTTGATTCAACTTTCAGCACATTACTTCTGATATTAGTCACTGTTTTGACTTCCAACCTTGATACCAACTGCACGATGTTTTCCGATCGAATTCCTCACTTATATATTTTCTGACATGCACGAGATTTTGTTCCATAAACGTATAGACGTCCGAGAATATCATAAATTACTCTCAATGCAATCTACTCTCACCCTCCACTGAATCCGAATCACCGAATAAACAGACATGCCGTAGAAATTATTGCCACGAGTGTAATCGACCCTGACTTTAGAAGAAGAAAAAAAGTCGCAACATGTCATTTCCTCGAGCAGACTAGCGCGTAAATCTCACGAAATCAAGCGGCAACAACTGTGCATTAGAGCAAAGAGCCAAGACCACTAGACGGCCATCACCCTTATCGGAATGTATATAGAGGTGTGCAGACGGTTACTTGTATATTACCATTTGTAACTCACATGTCCTTATAAATAGTCTCGAAAAAAACAGGTACCGCAGGTCGCGCAATCCAGGTACCACTTGATTTAAATTTCGTAGTCTCTTTTTATGTCCTCGACATAAGTGTCCTTTTGGCAGTAATCTCGTAACTCTTGGAAGACGACGGAAGGCGCTCAGATTTTCAATGTCTTCCCTAAAGCAGGTTTTAGTGCTCCCATCCCTTTATACAGTATAAGCTTAACAATGCTGGCTAAAAGTTCCTCTCATTTATATCAACTTTGAAAGAGAGGGCATTTTGATATCAGTCCCGGTGCTGCAATGACCTCCGTGACATCTTCCAGGTCACCAACAGCATTCCCCAGGCTGTTTGACCACACCGGCACGTTCTGCTAATACGCGTACATTGATGTGAAAGTGGAAGCACTTAGTTACATCAGTTCGTGATCATAAATCACCACCATGACACATGCCTCGATTGATGTAATGTTACACAACCGTAATCGCGCCACTGGTGTTACCAAGCGCGTGCAATAGTCTGACAAGGCTGTTAGTCCTTATGCAAAATATATTTTTGCAAACCTGCATATTCTGAGGTAACGTGCCAGCCTGTGCCTTTCCTGGTGCGCAAAAGAAGAAGGCGCTACCGGAGGCAGTTAGCCTGTCCGCTTACGGCGGCTGAGAGCACATTGCAGATGACATAACAACCCTCGTAAATCTTCCCATTTCGGATGGAATGGACGCACCCTCTTCGCCGCCGGATCTGCTCGACAACGACTCCACTATCAGGGCTACCAAATTACGTCAGCGGGCTCCCCAAGCAAGCCTTCCTTTTCCTCCGGGCCGCTTCAATTAAAGCGGGCTTACACGACCTACCGCCCGCCAAATCCCTCCAATTTCTTTCCTCCCCCCCTCTTCTCCTCCACCCCCTACTTTCCCATCTAACCAGGCCTCGCCAAAATGATTCCAGTCACTGCACCTGCCGCGCAGATTACATTACGCAAGCGCCTGGTTGCATACCTGCCAGGAAAAATAAATCTGGGTTTAGAATAATAGTCTATAAGCGTCTAAAAGCCATTTTGGGAAAGGTAGGTCTGTTGCATTCCGTCCACGTAATCTTTATGCCAGTGTTTACCCGGGCATGAAATCTTGAGGGGAAAAGCCCCTCATCATTTAGAAGAGACCTGGTTGCCTGTACCTATCAGATGCGGAAATGCCATCCCCCTAGCTTTGTCAGCATTTAGGGAGATCGTTTGGCAGCCCTGACTATCAGTTCTCCTAAATCTTGCGGAGGGCTATTGCTGACCACAGACTGCGGCGCCTCTTTTCTAAGCTGTTGGAGATTGGGGGACTTTGGTTGGGAAGGTGTCGCATAGAAAGCTGCCATCTAAATACACCCGTCGGGAAAATAAAAAATCATTTTTACAGCTGCATTTACACACCATCAGCATCTCGGATCATTGATAAAAGAGTCTGATTATATGGCCCTCACTTGTCCTGTGACATCTCTAGGAAGAACAGTGGTCACTCTCTTAAATCAGAAGCTTGCTGTTCGGAGGAATAGCCTTATTTATCTTTATGAGCTTTAAAAAGACACTATTTCTGCACCATAAGGAGCTCATTATATTTTTATAGAGCAGAAAGAAGATGACTGCAAACCTGATCAAAAATCAAAAACACCGAATATTGCATTAACTTAAATTAAACAAACTGCTCTGGATGCGTTCAATGTGTGAATTTCAAAATAAACATGTTTGGTCTCAGCACGGAGACGCGGCAATCATTGGATTATTGATCTATTATGTTGTCAGTTATACCTCATAAATAATGTAAACGTGCAATATGGTGTTTGTGGCCTTAATTGCCGAATAAATGGTCCGATCTATTCACCTATGAATCATTAAACGGGCTTAACTCTGATGTAACAAGATATCAGACACCGTGATATAAAAAATACAATAAAATGCGGCGGTTTACTTCGTTTCTGTTCACAGGTGTAAAACTATTCAGCCTACTCAACAAAATCAGGCCTAGAACACCTTTAAAAATAGTTTCATCCAGCATGACTTATACTAACTAAAGTTGACAATTTCTCAGAAGATGCCATCAATTCTAGCCAAAAAAAATGTGAAGGAGGGAAAGTTAAAAACTTTCCCTCTCTCTTTCCTTTCTCCAGCCCGAAACACCCCAAATGTTATGGCTGTCTGAGATCCGTGTAGCTTTATTGGACGACGCTGGAAGAAAGACTCTAGCTCCTCTCTAAAGTAGGCACACAAAAAAAAATAGTTGGCTTGGCAACCTCGCACACCTTGAATGAATCGAACCCGAAACACTTGAATACCTCCAAAAAATATCGTCAGAAAAGTCATTACAAACGGTACAAATCGTTCTGCATGACACATGTTCAAACACTTCAGCCGGCCATCAAAAAAGACACACTAATTCTCATAATATATCTGGCATAAAACTGGCCTATATTTAAAATAGAGACACGACTTTTGAGCTTCAGTTTGGAACAAAAATCGGCAAGGCCTGCTTTTCTTTATCGTTTCCCAAGGGAGAAGAAGGCCTTTCCGCCGATCTAGTTGGAAATCCCGACCAGGTGCAATAAACTCTCCCTTCAATTCCATTTCCTTAATTGGTTCAATCAAACAGGTTCTCCCCCTATACTCTTCTTCCGTCTCTATATACCCGGAAAGCCTTCCTATCATTGTCTGCAGGCAACAATTTCCACCGTTTAAAATTACAAGAGGCATCAAATCGGTTCTTGCCAACTAAAACCACAGTATTTTACTTATTATAACCGTGTCCACTATTCTTCTGACCTTGCAACAATGGTGGGGGAGCCATAACCAAACACTTCCAGGGAGTCTCCATATTAGGCAGAAAATGGGGGAAAAGATGGATGGACTTATTATTAATGGGAATAGTTTATGAGCAGGAGACAACCAGGATTTGAATATCCTATTCCGCCTCTTATGTTTATGAGTGACGTATAGGATTTCTTTATGGATGAGTCCCACTTTTTAGATAGGTGTGAGAAAAGCATACAAGTGACTGCTGCACAGCAGGGGTTTTCAACAATCTTTGTGGGCGTCAGTTTTACGCCACCTTACAAAAGACGCATCGGAACAATGCCAACTTCACGGCCCAATCAGAAATGACCTTTAGCAATCCAATCTTATCAGGAGAGTATTTTGGCACAAGCGTAGCCATTTCCAAACTAACCCCAAGTGGAGCTGAAAAAGGAGATGGGGGGAGAGGTAGAACCCTCGATAAGGTTAATCTTATTTACTGCAGTCTCAAATTTCAGTGCTAGGGAAGGGAAAGCCAAAGAATTGGGTCTGATTTATGCTCCAGAACAGGACTGGACTTAAAACAAAGTTTATTTGTGAGTCTGGGGATGTTCTGTTGGAGAAGGGGGGTAAAAAAAAGGGCCGAACTAAGCCGACAAAAGAAATCCCCCTATTTTCATATGACTTATGACTGGCCGTTTCCATCATGCGACACTGTTGCCTAATGACCCTAGGTCACTTAGCGCTATCACCTTTCCTACTTCCACAATCAGTGAAAGCCTCGTTATTCTGACGCCTTCCAGGAACCGATCTAGAAGACGTTATGACAGCTCTAGAAATCTGAAGAAAAATCTTCGAACCCCTTAATCAGAGGGCGGCACTGTCTCCATTTTTCTAAAATCCCAAGTGGTCCAGCACTAAAAATTCTACGTACCCTTAAAACTATATACATATCCCCAAATTTTTATTATATAATTATATTTAAGACCTGTCCACGTGTGCGGTCTTTTGAGTGACCTCAGGACACCTAGGAGAATGGCAAGGTCACACTTGCAAATTTTTTTTTCTCCTCCACTGTGATGGTCGCCGGTGTAAGGCGAAAGGAAATCGGCGGAAGAAAGGAAAAAGGAAAAGATCATTACGCCAAACGACGTGGGGAGGAAGAAACACAAAATTTATGTTCCTTCAAGTACTAAAAGCCTAACGTATACTGTTCACGTTCGTTAAAGAGCGGTCGAGTGTATGGACACATGTGGAAGCAGTCAAGAGGAGGGCCCTTGCAACAAATTCAGTCTGGGTATTCGCGGTCAAGAGAATAAGGATTTAGCAGACCAAGCGTGTTGCACACGCTTATTTTTTTGCCACCATCAGATATTTTTAGCCAATGTCACTATAATAAATTAACAGGCAGCAGTAATTCAGTCTGAAAATAGCACTGAAAATGTCAGCAAAGTTCATAACTTCAGGATCATATTTATGCTCGAGTGTATATAACAGTTTGTATCAGGAATGTCATGCTGCTCACATCACGCCGAAAAAAAATTGCTGCTCTCTGACGTGTGTTTGTATCGCTTTACACTCTTTTGTTTCCAGGCCAGCCAGATTAATTTTTATGCCACCTGAGAATTCTCTGCATATATGTGCACTTCCAACTAGCATCAACCGGAGTTTCGTTTCCATATATCTTCGCCATTTTACAACGTTGTGCGTGTTGGCTCGAATCAAGCGTCAAGTAGTTGTGGGTTAACGGCCAGCCACAATGTTGCTAAACAAGCCAGCGGACAATAATATACCATTTCTGGGCCCAACCCCCCCTCCACCTAGTGTCCTGCAAACTTGGCCTTCATGACCGCATTGAACCCTCATTAGCAGCAGCCGTCATAACGGGTCTTCTCCTGCTGGTAATTACAATCCCCCGCAAAACAAATTTTAACAACGCTAAACAAGGTGAAACAAAGCAATTAAAAGGAACCAGCACGCTCCTCTACAGTCGTAAAATAATTTTGGACTGGTACTTTCTGACCTGCCCTATGACTTTTTTCTCCCCCCCTACCTCCCCCTACCCCCTGCCGAATTATTATTGGTTTCCACTGCACTCCCCCCCCCCTCCCCTACATGCACATGCTACGCACGTTGCTTAATCTATTCCAATCTGCATTTTAAATCATAAATGCATTTTGTTGCTTCCTAATGAGCGTGCAGAGGGGATGGAGGAAGGGGGAGAAAAGTTTTGAAGCGAAATGGCCTCAACTGTAAATCTTGGCTCGACTAGGCCAACCTTTATACTTAGTTATTGGGCGTTTTCTTCCCATCGTATATCAAACTTGGAGGTAACAAGGACGCCCTGTAAATCCGGCAAAGAAAAAGAACAGAAAATGTAATGACGAGCCGTAGATCCTTTGTTTCAAGCTTGTCGCCTCGTAAAACCCAGAGGCTTAAATGGTGGTCATGCCTATGGATGAGCGAGTTAATTCAATCATATGCAACTGATGTGAGCCACTCCGTCTCTTTATAGTCATCACTAGGATCGCATCTTAAGGCTCAAGCGGCGACTAAATCTTCATCAAAGTGAAAACTGATTGCAGTTTGTTAAAGTGAAGCCAACAGTTATATATTATGGGTCCCATCCAGTAGCCATTATTTCCAACTGCCAAATTTTGGCAACACTGCTTCCTCCCCCCCCCCCATCCCCAATTGGAAGTAGTACACATGCCCCTACCAGTTGGCGCATAGGCTGTCCCTCTGAACACTACTGCCACTCTCAGGGGAAAAGTTACACGTTGGTGATGAGTCACAGCGCGGACAAAGCCCACCAGGCGTGTCTCTCCTGCATTGAAGTGGGTCCCATCCTCTCTGACCACTATATTATGTCCTCTAATTGTTGAACGAGGAAAGTGAAAACTATGGTAACTACTACCTAGACGGACATATAAGCAGACGGAGAGAATAAGGGGATTAGTAGTATGACATTTGTGATTTATAGTGAAACTATTTCTCTGAAAGTTGACTTTGCAGTTCTTTAGCAATTTTTCGGTTCAATTAGACTATGGTTGAGCTAGGCCTATTCTGTAGAGCAGATGGTTTGGAGAGTGGTGCGGTGGTGGCGTCGGTGGGTAGAGGAGTTTGGAAGTGCTCGGCGCCGAGTGCTGGTGCACGCAGTAAGCGCGCCTAATCGATAGAGAAATATCGCCGCATTCATCTTAGGGATATCGCTAGTGTCAGGTGCAGCGCGGTAGCCGAATGGCCGAGGTACAGGCAAATGGGTCCTAATTTCAGCCTGGGGCACAGATTTGGCGACATTCTCTCCCACCCCGCCCATTTTGCTCCCCTCCCTCTTCTATCCCCTCAACTAACCCCCCTCCCCCACCCTGTGCAAATCGCCGGCTTAGACCAGTGCAAAAATCTACCCCCCCTCCCCCTATCCTATAGCATCCCCTCCTATCCCCCCATTCTAAGCGCATGCTCTATGCTAGTGACCTGCGCTTGGGCTATTGGGCAAATGGCTGGCAGGGGATGGAGAATAGGGTGGGGGAGGCAGAGAGAACTGTTTTTGTAGCTTATCGCGCGAAAGTTACGCCGCGTTTGCCGCGGGAAAATTGCGCAGCATTTTACTCCCCCCCTTTTCCCCCCTACCACGTACTCATCCTCACCCTACCTCCCCATACCTATATACATGGGCTTAACCAGTCCGAGGGAGAAAATGAGCCTCACCACAGCACTAGCCAAATAAATGGGGGTATCTACCCTGCAACTCCCACCCCGCCATCCCCCTCCACACACATGCACACATTCACCCAATCACTTCCCCCCCTCTGCTTCATTTACGCCGTCGATTTACACTCGGTGTCTCCAACACTAATGATAGTTCCGACTTGCCCCACCCCCTCAGGGGGATCACCAGCTACAGTTATATGGCCACAATTAATTGATGGTCAGGACCCAATGTGTACTTTGCATCTCGCAGTAATTCGTCACCTCCCAAATAAAGCCGGCAGGGGGCTATTTCGCCGAATTAACTCGTTCTCCCTTCGGCTGGACACAATTACGCGAAACAAGATTAATTTTGCAACTGAACTGCCCGGTTTAAATTGATATGCAAATTAAGGGTGGGTTGCTAGGGTAGTGAATAGCATTCCGGGTAGTCTGATGGGTTGGGGGCTATAAGACGAGTCTCAAGGATGGTGTGGTCAGCTTCTGTAACTCCTGGCCAGAAGTCTGGGGTGAGAGGGAAAGTAGTTTTTCTCTGAAGTCAAGGGAAACTGGTGACAATCATTCTTCGTTAGGCAACTTGCCACTCTGGTTCGTCCTCGCCATCAAAATGTGACTGGCAAGGTGGCCTGCTCGTCCCAAGTTGTTGTAAATGCTTCTAGAAGAACCATTGAATATGCCCATCTTTTGTCTCATACTTGGTCGTATTTTTTGGTTGTATCTTGCCATATACATGGATTGGAAGATTATAAAAGCGACATCTGGGAAGCTTTTTCGAAAACCGGAGGCGCCTAGGCAGTGTTTGCACCCGGATTCAGCTCCAGCAACTTCATGGTGTCGACACCTTGTGGACACGCAGTGAACCTTGTGCTACGCCTGGGTTCATATTATGGGGAGGGTTCGTTTGTATGGGTTTTTGGAGGTCAGTTTTTGCGGAGAGGATAGGATTGGGTGCACTAATAGTTCATACCGGATGTGCAGGAATGTGTACGTACTCACCAAGGAAGAACAGAAGTGTAAGGTGAAACGATCTTCTCTCTCCAAATGGCTGACGCCTGCAATCAAAAGTGATATAAGTACAGTTTTTGTCATTAAATATAGTTTCAAATGTGCACACACACACAGTGTACCGTTATATGCAAATTATGCTGGTGCAATCACTGTGTTTACAAATAAATGCCAATTCCGATTTTAGTCTAATCGGTGGCAAAACATTTCACAGTTTATAGACCTGCCATATTATTTAGTAGTTATAAAAGTTTTTATTGTTCATGTAGTTTTTTGAACTTTTCTGTTCTCACAATATATTATAATTCAAACACTACGGTCTTACGTAATGATTAACTTTATGGGATAATGTGCCAGAAAATGTCAAAATTCTAGAGTAATATACAGTGCATATAGTCTAATCGGCTCATGCTTGCACTTATACTGGGTACTATCTGTCTCTAAAACATCCGTACTGTACAGTATACAGTACTATATACAGAGTGGAGCCTGCGTGTCATCCTGAACGAACGCATGCCCACACGCAATGTCACCGAAGGGGTTGCCGCTATTTCAGGATATTAGCGTGATGATATTATTATACACGACGTCCAGCCTTTGTTTAAGGAGATATGCAATACTATCCATTACAATCGAGGCATATACAGTAAAAAAGTCAAAAACCAACGATGCATAGAGCACTATTGTTTTATGGCGTGGTAAAATTGCCGCCCAAGCAAATAGATCATAATCATTAGGGCACTTTCCTGGGTGGCTTTAATATTGAATTTTATTTTGTTTATGTAGCAATGCAAAACTTTCAATGCGTATAGGCTTATGCTTTATCACAGCTGAAGGTAGCATAACTGTTGTGACAAGTTCACTTGCCTTTGTTGAGAAATTTCCCACAATAATTATCATATACTGTCAGCTTGGGTACCGTACTGATGAGCTCCGGTTTGCATTGCTGCGAATGTGGTACTGGAAAGACGCGAATACAAATCTAACTGTCCTAGATAAGTTAATTATAATGGATGTATGAATATTGTATGCTGAACTCTGTGTCAAAAAAGTTTCGGCCAACCATGATCGCTCCAGTGCTCCTTCCGCAGACTCCAACCCCAAAGAATGATGCCTATATAAGCGTTGGTCAGCACGTTTTTTGACAAATGTTAGCCTACATGTTCTAAACAAGTGCAGGTTATCAGTTATGCATGGTATCAATAAATTATTACCCTGATTACAGAATACTGTACCTTTTTAATGAACACTGCAAATGAAACACATTTTAAACATAACTGTATAAACACTTAATGTTTTATCCATACCTTAATACACTTCAACATGTGCACCCTTTGTGGCACGCAAAATATCTACGATACGGCATCGTAAGTGATAGGTCTCATTCCAAACATTCTCCAACATTTGTGGTTTGACCCTGCAATTCCCTGTTTTGGATATATATACGTTCTCATAAGATTTCAATATCTGGAATAGCTGTGGCAATAAACCGCATCTTTGTACCCCGAACGAAAAAAATCAAATTCAAAAACAGGCAATATATTAGTCTATCCACAAAATAATGTTGGAAAATGTGTGGCATGAGACATAAGTTACTATCACTTACAGTTAGATATATTTTGTGTGCTACAAAGGGTGCACATGTTGAAGTGTATTAAGGTATACCTAAAACCTTTAAGTGTTTATATACACTTATGTTTAAATGTGTGTTTGATTTGCAGTGTTCATTAAAAAATTATAGCATTCTGTAATCAGGGTAATCATTTTCAGCATAGATGTTTACCACCGATGTTTTGTAATTTTCTGTAACACTGAATAAGTATAATGAACATTTACTCAATCAATTCCAGTCATTGAATATTTCCGAACAGAGTTGGATGATTTTTCCACATATGATTGAGATTCAATTATTTAAAAAGAAATGTACCAATATAATCTTGGAAACTGTAGTGCATACGGATTCTGCATCACCATTATCTGAAGTCGGCGTCGAGACACTAGTCCAGCCCATGACATAAGGCAGCCAAAGCCCATTGTTGTATCTTAATAATAGTCTAATACACTGAACTAAGAATAACAGATCACGCCTTTCAGACTTTCCTGCATATATAAGTGGCAATTCAAAATTTTAGCTGGAGTAGACTACAGTAGGTTATAGGAATATATTTCCAGAGCAGAACCAGAAGCCTCCAACAGAGGTGCTGCCTGGGGGAGTGCGAGTTATTGCATCAGAGGGAGGCAGCACCTCTGTTGGAGGCTAATTTCTGGTTCTGGTCTGGAGAGATAATGCGTTCAGACACAGCCAGACCCGTGATGTCATACATTCTCCCTGGAACTGTTTGAGGCAGTTGCCAGACCTTACTCCTCCCCAAATGATAAGTATATGAACCAAGTATGCTGGAACACCATTGGTGAGCTTCTTTTTGAAGTGGAAGAAGGAGCGGGCTCAAAGGCTCGAGGGGAAAGTGAACCACTACCCCTTGTTGGGACGGGTATATCCTGGGACAATAAATCCCGGCTGATCAAGCGCGGTTGCCATGTGATGCATATAGAATAAGTCCCGTATTCTTGGCATAACAATAAAGCTTCATGTCATGCAACATGGATCAATGACCCTCCTCCGTTACTGTAACGCACAATATTGGGCATACCGCCCTGAGCTGTCTCAGATTATCGTTACTTACTTGTGCACTAGCCAAATGTTATGTTGCAAAGTGACACAAGCTATTATACATTTGCCATTACGATGTTTTCCAAATTGCAAATACTCGAGTCTTTGCCAAGATTTTAAAAGGCATTGATCTCATAGCAGTACTTTAATATTAAGATTTCCATTAAGCCATAATATCTCTAGTATTAGTGCTGGCAAGACAGCTAGCACACTTTGTACAGTATACTTCATCATCACAGTCACCTCAAGCTACATGCTATTTTTCATTGACTCACAGCCAAAGATATTTGTTGCTTCGTGCACAAGGTGACCTAAAAGAATCCGAGCAGACTTAATGATGTATTATACGGTGATGGTAGACTCAGACTTAAAGGTCGTACGTGCCCACACACGTCAGAAACAGTCACAAATGCACGAGATTTACTGCTTCCAGTTTGACAAGTCACAAAAGGCCCTCCAGCTACTCCTGAAATAGGTTTTCTACGTAACACCCTACCAAAGACAGAGAATAGTCACGTGACGTTATGACTCTATATAATAACATAATTATGTTTGTTTTTTCTATAAGACAAAATTTGAATTTCATATTCTAAAAGAGCTGTATTTTTTACCATACATTTTGATCCAAATCAACTTGGGACATTATTGTTGAGTGTATAGTAATTAGTTTACAACAAATTACCTTCTACAAACGGTTTTTCGTTCGTACTTTGGGGTACAATTTTCTCCTAAAAATTTGCAAGGAACTTGAATCAAAGTGAGCCAATTTTGCAACACCCTCTGTATATAGCGAAGCTTCTGGAGCCCAACTTTTTCATTAAAACTTGAGTTTCCACTTGGCTATAATGTGCACCGCCTGGAAAATGGGAGTCGGAGATATGGTGAAGAAGAGTGGGACAGGGTGGGGAGTAGTCAGGGTTGCCGAGTGGCTGTGGGCGGATAGGAGATGAAGAAGTATAAGAGAACACTAACCCAAAGCTGAAAAGATAGGGTCTGCACACTCAGCCGGGATGGAGCCATTTCAGTTGGGATTTTTTGATTGCCTCCGTCCGTGCTGCTCATTTGAAATGCATTTGATTTACGACAAACTCAAATCAGAGTCCGACTGAATTGTAACTCTCATTTCTAAATTATCCTCGGAAGTTTGATTTTTTTTTTAAAAAAAAAGATGAAGATGGATACTGGGCATGCTAGGATTTCAAGATGGAGTCGGATGCTTCGTATGTCCCCGGAGACTCGGCAGCCTCGTTTTCCTTAATGGCTTGGGGCGGCTCTATACAGCCTCTGCTCTACCCGTATAAATGTGACATGCTGTGAAATGGCCAGATGCAAATTAGGAGGCACCTCCCACATGCAACTTTACAAGCCTCAACTTGCATGCCTTTATACTAGTTTTTTTTCTTCCGTTGCAATCATTGGTCATTTTGTTGTATGTCAGACGCCTACTCTACAGCATCCTATTAAAAATCACACTGGTCAATGACCAAACGACGGTTTAAATTAGATATTAAACTCACATAAATATCGAATTTGTGTGGTAGATGGATATCACTGTGCAATGTGACACTATGTTAGCTATGCTAATACTCTGCACTGTTCTAGCTATGTACCGATTTGGAGCTGGCACATATATGTGTACCCAGCACATTATCTAGAGGGCTAGAAGAGAAGGCAAAAGGCAGAAAAAAACATTTACAATACACCTGAGGCAAAGCAGAACTGACACTTCCTTGGCTGATCTTATGACCGGGAAGGTAGCCAGACTCTTCTCATGCATTTTGGTTTTCAGGCATCTCAGTCGGCACACAGAGAAAGAGGCTGGTTCAGCTGGCACAGCTAGAACACATTCTTTCCTTCCACACCACAAGAGCACATCACAAGCCGCGATTTGCTTTACCTCCAGTTATACGTATACTTGTACAAATACAATAATGCAGCATTATGATCAGGTACCATTACTGTTTCTAACTCATGCCAATCTTAGTCTGGATTTGATATAATACGGCAGACGTATGTGGACTGATAAAACTTTCCGACACTGACATGCCAAAATATTAAAGACAGACGATGTCTGGCTGTATTTAAGGTTTTAGGCATCAAGAATAATCGTGAGAAGATTAGCCACGATCCTATGACTCATGCAGAGGAGAAATGACCTTCACGATATACAGTATAACTCTCCCTTACATCACTGATCACCGTGTCATAATATATTATGTTGGATTAGTCATAATTATCCTGATAGTAATCAGTTTCAAGACAAAGCGTGTGGAAAAGGTCGTTTCCCACGTGTATAGTCATTTTAATACGATCCTTACTGACCCCTACATTATCACCAAGGAAATGGTTATGTCGTAATTAATTATATTGAATTTATTTTATTCGTGTATAACAATCCCTGCAACCTAAAATCATTTATTTTTAAAATATTACTTTTCATTAACCATAAACAACCTGAAAATTTTCGAATCTCCTATATACCACTGGCAGAAAATTTGTAATAAAATTCTCAAATACTCCTAACCAAATTGTTATTTTCAAATCTAGATTCTCTCAGTTGTGGATCAAATTATTAGGCAAAATACCAGTTTCAATTTTTCATCTATAATAAACTCATTTTTATAGGAACACCCTCACTAAAATATTAATCGCGATTGGAGCAGACAAATATCTGGACTGGATCCTTTCGTGTTGATCTCCAATAAATACAGTATAATTTTTTAAAGCAACACCTATTGGCTAATGTGCCACTTTTCTCTCTCGATTTTTCATTTCTTGTTATATTTAAATAGATAATATACCTTCATTAAATTAACCCAGTTCTCCCACGCAATTATTTCTTAATTCGTGTGTGATAGAAAATGCATTCTTCCACCTGACCAGTCCTAGTGTTCGTGAGTGATGACCTCGCTTGCTGGGAATTTTGCTGCTTATACTTTACACTATCATTTCACTGTCAATTCATGTAACAGTCCGCGTTTCTTTCGGGAATCATTTTACTCAAGAATAAATAGCTGCATTATTCCTTATCGTTAAAAATAAACTTTTGTCCTGTGATAAAGGTTAAAAATGACGACAAACAACTACAGAAAGCGGTCAATGCACCAAACTTCCTGTATACTGTGAAGGTATTTGAATTGGGCCTATTTATAAGACCGAGAGGTGTTGGGAACCTTTTCTATACCATACCGTATATGTACGTATGGAAAAGGTAGCGCAACACCTCTCGGTCTTATAAATAGTCCCCATTCAAATCATTATAAGAGGACATGCGGCTCTTCTTAATTATGCAATACAGACTTCACTGAACGAATAGTGTCATGTCAATTGTATAGTTTTATAATTCGCTCAAATGCAGCGAGAATATTCTGCTGATTCAACAATTATGTTACCATAGTTGCTATATGTTAGAAAGCCGCATGATTTATCATAACCAGCAGGATATTCCATATAATGGTAAATTATATTCACAAACTACAGGAAGAATTTCAGGAGAATTAACCGTTGATTATCTCTGCAATGGGGGAGGTATTCTAACTGGAGTCATTTCCTCTTGGAATTCCGAAAGGAAACTAAGCCAGATAGTAGAGATAGGCACCTTTTCTAACATCCGGTGCATGATGCTGGTGTACAAAGGTTTTCTCACATATTTGAAATAATTAGGGTGCATCAAGCACTTGCAGTATTTTTTTGCTTTTTAAGCCATTATTTTTAAGTGAGACAAAAAGGTCAATTACTGTTTGGTATGAAAACTATTTTTATGTCTCAATTAGTCAAGGCGCTAAATCCATTTTACCGAGAGATTGAGATTCACGTTATAGTTGAGAGACCATGCTGTAAATAAGTCGGGATAATCGGAAATAAGACTGAATATTACAGAGGCGCTTCTGTCTCATCACCCCCAAAACAAGGGGCCCTGCCAAGTAACTGAATTATACAGAGTGTTTCTCTGCCCAAGTTGACAACCAGCGGATGAGTGGCGGGAGAGACTTGATGGATTCACCCCTGGTGTCCGTCCCAGACTCAGTACATAATTTGGGGCTTCCTTTACCTGTGTGCATATCGCCGACTTTGTTTGGCTAGACGTGAATATGCCATCACCACTTCCCCGCGTATACACATTCTCGGATTGTCACCTTGGGGAGGGCAACACCCTGCAGGCGTATTATAAGAACACGTCTGTATGCCACCTGTTTTGATATTGCTTTTTGGTACATATCTAGTTTAAATCTGCTACATAAAATCGAAACTTATAGAATGTCAAATAAGGGGTTCTCACAGTGCTGCGAATTTACAATTTATGCAAATTTCAAATTACCGTGCAATATGTTAGGAATTGTGGATAATTTCTATTCGAATTTTGATTGAAGGCATTAGTTGATGACAACCAATTTTGTGAATGAAAGTTTACATATTGTTTTCTGAACCCGACATGTATAGACTAATGAACTTGGTCACCGCGCAGTACTGGTTCTGTGTGTGGCATCCTTTCAAAAATGGATATTACAATTTACACATCTTATTAATTTCATTAATGTCACTTTTAGGAAAGAATATGTTAAGTTACTCAAAAAAGGGTGTCGCCTGTAAACATCATAAAAACTTCAGATATATGCATAAATATTTTTGCGAGTTTCATGATGACTCTTAGAAATTGGGAGGGAAATGCAAATTCGAAACCTTTTTAAAATATATGCCTATCTCAGATCAGGAATCGTGGACTTCAATTCTAACTTTTATTTTTTCTCTAACCTTTCATCCAGTTATGCCGACGTTTCACTATGGAACTTTCCTGTCAACTATATCTCAATTTTAATAACAAGATGGGTTTTTCTCCCCGACTAACTGAAACACAAGTACAGTATATACGAAACAAAATGATGAACCTTTTTGACGTTCGAAATAATTACCCACAATATTTCAAATACCAAAACTAAATGATGCAAAAATTTGTGGGAACGTTGAAGCACCAGCATATCGGAATCAAGGTTTTAGATATGCGAGATTTTGGTTTATATAACATTTTGTCCAATTACATAATATCATTATATGTTGGTAAACGCAATTCATTCCAAGCAATCTACTAAAACAAGTGTGTATATCCTCCTGAGACCTGATGTCCAATATATTGGACATCAGCAAAAAAATGACGTCAATTTCAGTTGACACCTTTTTATTTTTGCTGATGTCCAATATATTGGACATCAGGTCTCAGGAGGATACACAGTAAATTAAATAACAATAACGTCAAAATATTCCGCTATGTAATTAGGATCTTGACACTGCATCATCACGCCGTCGACGAAGCCAGAGTGTCGATTTGTCTATGATCTAAGCCTAAGCACACCCATCGTCACTTGAAATAGCCTCCGGAGATAATTCGGATTTGCAGTATGTGATTCCAGTGCAAAGTGGCTCTGAAATTCAATCCCAGTGGCCCATTGGGACGTCATTCGTGTTAGACTATCATCACGTAGGCCATTGTTTCAAAAGGGTGGTCTTTATACACACTCCTTACGCGCCATTTTGCTTTATGTCAACTTCAGGTCGAATAATTGCACCCCATACAACCCTCCCTCCTATTCTTTTTTTTAGAGATTGACAAGAGATGCATATGGTTAAGCCCCACCCTGATGTTGAGACACAACATGTTTCGTCTGAGGAGTCGGCTCAAGAATGATGAAGATGGCGCGTTTGTGGCTTGCTCAAGTTGTTAGGAGGAGGAGGCCACAGGGAAGGGGGGAAAAGTGTCAGACCATAGAATCGGCGTTGAATGGAAGCAGCAACAAGGGCGGATCTAGACATGGCCAACGTCCATTTCTCTTCAAGCCCTGGGGCAATAAGACAGGCTCCAAGTCAAGGTCTGCCAGTTGACAGCGTGCAGGTTGCCTGCACCATCCAGAACCAGAGTTTTTTTCACCCATTTTTTGTGTGTGGGGCTGCTAATCACCCATCGCCGCGTGAAGGTAAGAATGCTGCATTGTATCCTAGAAAAGTTCTGTGCCCTGTTAAAAATGGCTAGAAATTACGGCCAATAAAGTAGCTATAAATTTAAATATGCATCAGGAATATCCAATATTTTTAACTTCCAGAGAAAATCGGTTTTAAATGACATCATTGATATAAACTACATGTTATTACAACCAGGCATTGTCATGAACAACAATTAAATATAGGACATGGTATAAGTATCTCTTTACAGCCGGCACCCGCGGCATAAGTAAACACCCCAGCAAGACAGTCTTGTTTGCTTAAATTGCGATAAAAAAATATTTGCTCTCAGTTTTACACCCAGGGAAAAAAATCCAACACGTAATTTTACAACTGACTGCACATGAACCATACCAGCTCAGCAAACATGTAGCCCCAATTACTCCTCATTTTATGACACATCTTATCTAACCATCAACCACTTTGAATAATTCGCCCTGAAATTCCACAGAAGCAAGTGTACCCCCCTACATACACATAATTATCCAGCATGCTCACTGAACAATAAAAAAATTACCGGCATCCCCAATAAAACATGCACCGCTCTTACGTATTAACATAAATATTTTATAATATTAAAATCAAACTTACCTAAAGCTGTGCAGGATTTATATATATATATATAAATATATGAAGGGGGGCGCGGCTGGCAAAAAGCAGATGCCGCCTGCCCCGAAAAGCGCCCTCTAAATATTCTTCATATCATTTAGGTCTGGCGCAGGCAGCATCCACCATTTTCACCCTTCCCACCCCCACCACNACCCCCTTCCTTTTTTGGCAGGGGTCCCCCCCCCCCCCTACCCCCCGGCGTCACCCTCCGACGCCATTAGTCCCCCGGATGTTGGGGCGTTGGCAGCGCGAGACCGATTCATTGGCTCAGGGCCTGTGTTTACATCGGGATGCCGGCGGCCATTCCGGCGCGGTAGCCTGTTTACATTGCACTGCGCAGCTGACACCCCCAGTCATGGCCGCCCTTTTGGCAGCCCCTTCCTCAACACCCCCTGCCCAACCTGCACTAGAACAGGTTTTTCCCCCAAAAAATAAAAGTGTGGGTCAGAATAAATTTTTTATATAATAATAGTGACACGAACTATATTAGAAATAGATGACATTACTAAGTTTAAAAAATGAAATAGTAGCGCGTGATATGGCCAAGCCCACTGCTAATATGTAATAGTCTATGCCGTACATGTATAATAGCCATTCCGTGCACATGCTACCTTTTTTTAGTAATGAATGCTCATGCGTATATTAATTTATGCCTGAAACGAAACTAAAATGGGGATCCAAATTGGTCGTTAAACTTCCAATTACCAAATCAGCAGATGACGCTGACGCCTCCCAAAATCCAGGGATTGAGATGCATTTAGTTCACATGCAGGGTTAGTTAGTGAGTTGCACCAATGTTTTATCACGTTGTACTTATGGTATATGAATCTATTTTGATAACGTGTGGTCAGTGTAGATTTAAGAATTTAATTTGAATTTATATACGATGCGACAAAATCGGGCATATTATGGCCGGTTTCACTGAGGTCAGTAGTATATTATAAATCCGAGTTTCTTCTCGGAAAATCCTCAGTTTTCATTGTTGACAACATACAGCAATTCTTGTTATAACCGAGGTTCTAATTTATGCTGAGCTCGTTGACACGTATATGTTTTTAAATGGAATAAATGCAAACCAAAGCCACATTTAAATAGTTCTACCTAATAAGTTAGTATTATACTATTTTAAAAATTTCCTGCAGGCGATTATTGATCATTATTTAATGATGTAATGTAGAGGAACGTGTGAAATCTGTATATAAATATTTCAATGCTGCGGAAGTCCCCGTTATCGTACGTCACAACTTGTTTATCCTATGAATACGTCATTCGAAAGCCACTTACATCGGGGCTAATAGCATTCTGGATGCCCAGAAGAATAGTACCCTAAATGTACATAAAATGTTACGGTATGTTAAAAATACTCTAAAAGGAAGATGGCCCCAGGGAGTGCCACGAATAATTATTGTTGAATAAGTGACCATCACTAACTGTCAGTTGCTTTCTGGATCGTGTTTCGTACATTTTCAGATACGTTTTTTTTTCTAAATAGTTGACAAAAATTTGCATACATTTCTGTATTGTACCATGGGTTTTTTAAGTATCGCATACCACTTTCGCATGCTGCTAAAGGTTAACATAAGTTTGAGAACATCTTTAAACATAGCAGATTTAATTTGGTAAATGACATGACCCAACACAGACCTGAGTTGACTCAGACAATATCTTTTTTTAAATGGTTGTCAATAATGAATAGCAACTCTCAATTAGTCGATGGCCTACAATGCAAGGCGAATAAAATCAAAACCTTTTTGAAAATCTTCTGATTGGATAATTAGAACACTCATCGAAAACCTGTCCCAGCATTGCTGACTCTAGCCTTATTTCTGTTTTCTTTTTTCCTTCTCTTTTTCTCTGGTCTGAGGGGTGCTTTGTGGAGAGTCTGGTTCCCTGAAGGTCTTTTCACCCCACCCCCACCTCCATTTCTCTTTTATCGCTTACGTGCTTGGAAAAAAAAAGAAAGAACTCGGACCCCCCTACCACGTGGACGTTACACGTTTCAGATCCTTATGGCGATTAGCTTCAACCTGCTTCTACGGCACGCCTTTTTGACCATTCTTCAGAAAAAACTTCCACGTCAACTTATACCATTACCAAGAATAGCCGACCATATTGCAAGAAGGTGATCAAAACTGTTGGGACTTTGCTATATATCAACTTGTTCACTTGCGTGTCCTGCCCAAATGATGTGTGCAATTGCGTCACCTGCTAAATTATAGTACTGCAAGGCCTAGATCGTGGAGGAAGTGGGAAATTTTAAGGGCACTATTGACCCATGGTCATCGACCTTATGGCATTTGAAGGTTTTGTTTTGTTACAGTGTCACTGTTAAAATATGTAGGGAAGAACAGGTATATCATTTGCTAGGAGTAATGTAATATTGTATAACTTTTTTGATTTCGATTTATTCGCAGACGGTCTAGCACTAATTTGAGTTTTTAAAATAACAAAATAACTACATGCACATGCGAGCCGTTTTGTGTGCGTGTGAATGACACCTTCTTTACTTTGCTTTACCTGCCATATAGAAACGAATATAATTTAAGGTGAAGTGGGGGAAGTGCACTTACCCCGGGTGTGCACTTCCCCCACTTCACCTTATATAAATCAATTAAAACATTCTACGAGGTCTGAGTTAGTCTCTTCGATAATTAACATTTCTCAGCGTCGAGGTGTGAGGTTTATCTCGAGCCCATCACGTGACATGAACATTGTGGATTGAAAAATGTCAAGAATTTTTTTGCATTATTCAGGCAACACAATGCTATGCTGTTTTAAGAATACAAGTGTAATCTTTATACCTCAACTAACTTCGTAGTCCAACCAGAAGAAAAATTCGAATAACAATGCTGAATAAATCGTAAAGTGCATAGCACCCGGATTGTTGGCGCCACGTCAAACCTATCGCAACTCATCAAACTTATCTGAGAAATAACTAATACGTATAGTAGGTAAGCCTGTATATGCAGTCATATTCTGAATAGTTTACTTGATTCATGTCCATTGTGTTCCTATATATAGACAACTCGGACGACGAATGCACACTTCACATCTTTTCGATTCTCAACGAGGCCTCCAAAAAAGGCCTTCCAAATAGCGAGAAATGTTCGAAACACAATTTTTAAAGCTTATTATGATATTATACTTGCCATTCATGTGAGACGAAAAGTATTACACGCATTAAAACACATGAGTGATGTACACAGCAAATATTATGGTTCGCCAACTTTGCGGAACTCAGGCAACAAATAGCCAAAAATTCAGCGCTCTTGCCTAACATCTGTTTGGTCGTCCTTGTTGGGGCAAGTGTTCAACAGCATGGGGATAAAAATATGAACACAGAGTATGAGGTAAACCTGACTACCCTGCGGTTTTCTCCGACACACAAAAAAAAAGGAACCCAAGTTCGAAAGAAAGAAATACCGTCACATGTCGGGTTTCCCGAGTGCCTTTTTGGCGGAGGTCATTCAGGTCAGGAAATATTTATTTCAGTTTGGAAACCTAAGCCTTTTTACCTCATGTCTCTTTTGGAAAGCCTAGCTATAAAAATGTCACAATGCAGTGTTCTGTTTATAGAAATTTCGCAGTGGAAAATGCATCGCCCTTGAATTGAAAGTTGAAGGATACTACTGTATAACTGCAAGAGTAATGGGAGGTCCGCACCATCCAAATTATACTATACCTGCAGGAGTTACTTCAGTTCAAAGTCAACTTTAGTGCAATTGTTTCAAACTTTAATCTTGGACCAAAACTGTGTTCGTATATGATTTACTTTACTTGAGATTGAGTAGAAGGCGTACGGTAGTCAGTGTAGGAGAGAAATGGCTGTAAACAGGTCATGTTCAGCACAGTTATTGCCCATTTCATTCACTACACCCCTTCACCCCCTCCTCTCGTTTTACTAAGAAGTCAAAGTCGCGAGACAATTTACAGAATCTTCCTGCTGCTTTCCCAGCACCAATGTCTAATGTCTTCGTTTACAGATATTTTCTTCGACATTTCATATATAGAGTTTCAATTTTATGATCTTACTAATCGCGATTGATAGCCCCGGTTCAAACAACATCATTACTGTTGCATCAGTTTTCAATTTATCAGGGCGTAAAATGTCCTACTCCCATCTATCTTCATCAATGTCACGTGGACAGATAAACCTAGAATGCTTTTTTCTAATTACTAGTGGATTTTTTTTTATCAAATTACCTCGCACGGTAATCAACCTATCCTATCAACACTCGCGTCATCGTCGACGATAAATCCGAGCAGGTAAATAAATCCTAATGACATTTCTGCGTGAGACCGTTCATTGCTCAATGTGGAAGTTTCTTCATCCCAGCTTTAATTAGACTATTCACCTAATTAACTACATAAATCATTCTATACCCCACCAGATGTTTACGCCAGGATTATGAAGTAATAAATTTTACTTAACAGCTTTTAGTCTGCATTTTTTGCATTCTCTTCTTTTGCTCCGTTTTAAGGGTCGCAGCTTTCCACATTATAAAAGTAGCTGTGATTTTATACACCAACATTCACGATCTATACGTAATCCTAAGTGCTCACTTTGTTTGCACTTCTTACTACACGCATCACCTTAAGGTCTCTATCGAATGAAATGACTTTGTAGCTCCCCCAGAAATATCTTCTGGATTCGGTACTGATGATAACATCAAGGGGCGGCGACGACCGAGCGTAGCAAACCGAAAACGAGCCCACGGCCACGAACACGAAAAGCCTGGAAAATCCGGGAACATCCTCTTTGTAATCTCCTCCAAAGAAAGAGCGGACATTTTGAGTGGCGAAAAGAATGAAATATATGGCCCCCTTAGAAGAACGCATCTGCGATCCATGTGGGTAAATAGTACATATCTGGTGCGAGGCAGATGGCGAGTCTATAATAACGGGCCAGCACATGACAACCTGATTCCCAGCGAGCCAACCCACGCTCGCTCTATATAATTTAGGGTAAAATGAGGCAGGCTTGGTCTGGCATTTTTAAAACACCCCGTGTGAGTTACGGAAAAGTTCATGTCAGAGAGGGAAGCCACCAGCAGGACGTGAAGAGCTCATTAAAAACATACGGGGGCCCCCTCGGACTATGGGCCGGGGACCTCTTCTCCCCCCACCCTGCCAAAAAACCCTCATCAGCTATGTCATTTACGGCCCGCGGGGACTAGTGTAAAATAAACCTAATAATTCTCTCCGCGCTCATTTGTGCTGTCAATATAAGAATTGCAGCGACTCACAAAAGCCACTTCCTGGTTTTGAGGAGCTACGGTCGGGGTCATGTGACCTCCCCGACCATATATCACTTGTGCCCACAGGCGCAAGACACGGGGGTGGGAGTTGTAGGGAGGGAAATAGGGAGGTGGGGAGGTAAAAAAGAAAGAAGGAAGCTCCTGGAGAGAGTCAACAGCCCTTCCTTTCCTATTTATACAACGAGAGGGGAGGCCAAGCTTTTGTGGAACTCACAAGAGGAGGAGGCTGCAACAACACGAGAGCCATTCAAGTCCAGACCAGCTTGGGTTTGGTCCAATGACAATCCCAGCACAGATACGACGGCCTCCGCCATTAAAAATAGAGAGCGGGAGGACAAGAAGAAGGAAAAGGAGGAGGGGAAAAAATCCGTTTAGGATTAAACTGAGATGAATGCCGCGTGCCCCATCTCCAAAAGCGGAATAGCTATAGGCGCCACTCGATTGATACCTTACACTTAAACTAAATGGCCCAGAAAGCTTTCCCTTGTCCTCCAGCTTTTTTACAGGCTCCTTGCTGGGTTCCCCGGATTATATTCCGGAATTTGTTGCTCTAACGATAGCTGGGATAAGCTGAGCCAAATTATGCTTGTAGTGCTCTTATATGGCTGGCAGGGGTGGGGAGGGAGAGATAGGAACACTCTCAGATTGGATCATGACAAATGTTGTCTTTTTAGACGACCCACTGGTAGATGATGTACAGGATGAATCAGAACTGTAAGTCAAGCTTACACCAGGGTATACTCGTTGTCTAAAATATAGGGGGTGAGAAATATGGAATCCTCCACCATTGCCATTGTAGACGACAATGAGCACGCAGTCGTTATCCTGAAACGCAACCACAAATAATAACAAATAATAAATAATGTGTCGTGGTCATTGTCGGTACATACTTTAACGGTTTACGGTTAACGGTTGAGCTATCGACATTTTCTCACTCATTTTTGACTTGTTTTTGGGCCAACGAGGACTCTGGCGGAAGATTGGCCTGGGGTTCTGACACGTCCTGCAATATACTGCAGCAGAACTGCAGGGTGTTCCTTTGCCAAAGTTGACGTTCCGCAGAAGAGAGGCGTGGAAGAGCTGATTGATTATAGTCACTCCTGCGGGTTCTAATTCGAACTGAAGTCCAGACTTGGAACAAGATTTGGGTCTCTCTGCATCGCACCTTTTTGTGTGTCAACGACTGTTTACTGCTTCGCTGGGGTGACTAATCCATCAACTGTCCTCCGTCTCTCCTTGGTGATCGTCAAATTATTCGGTAGAAAAACAACTTAAATAAGCCTTGACGTTTGAATATACTGAAGGTATACAGGGAAAATGCAAACAACAAATAAAGACTTGAATTTCAGGACGATCATATAGTCACACTTTGGTAGATATTCGTTTACGTATTATTTAATATAATCTTGGAAGGTCATTATTTGATGGTAAAACGACAGCTTTCAAGAGAAATTTTCATATAAATTTCATTCCATCGGCTAAGGGATGAAGAAATAATCAAACTGCAAAGCCACATATACAAGTATCTAAATGAATCAAATGTGATTATGATCGTCCAGCATTTCAATTCTTCATATACTTTATGTTTGGGATCCAATTTCATCCAGATAATAAATGTAACCACTACCGAAGATGCATACTCCCACGAATGTGAGCTGAAATCTGCAATACGCACACCGTATAAAGTTTCTTAATATCTTCTTACAGCCTTCAGGATTAAACTTTCAAAGGTTTAACCATTCTCCGTTCGGGATGCAGAAATCCCCACATAATATGTTCGTAAGTTTAATCGTCCAAGCTACAAAAAATAGCAAATCATCTCTGTAAATTTACTTTCTCATAGGTTCCCCTCAGCATCGCATGTCATGGGGATAATTGGAGTCCCATATAGGGAATGTAACAAAGACAATTTATGATTAGACTATTACCAACAATGTGGAAATTGGTGTCCGCTAAAAACATTAAAATGTGCTCAAAGCAATACACTTTGGATTTAAATTTTTATAGACCCTATACACTGTCCGTCTTCCAAGGAGTTTCACAATAATTTGCATGTGAGTCTGTCACCCCTTCCTCACAAATATAGAGAAAATATACTTCACTTAAATAATATTGACAAACGCACGTGCATTACAACAGGTCTGTTTTGTCGCACATTTTTTACCACCGGTAATTACGTATAATTATGCAATAAAATCCTACACAAATTTGGTACAAAACAAATCGAATTGAAAACAACTTTGCATCGTACCAACCAATATATTATTATTGAATTGAACCACGCAGAGCCGGCATGCAATATCTTCAAATGGGCCTAATAGACAATGCAGCTCGACGTTGGCAGCGACATAAGTATAGCCTATATTTATTTTTCCCAAGGGGGTAACCGCACTCGACTAAAAAGTGTACAGTGGAGTACCAAATTCTAGTATACCCAGGAGTACCTGGGAGTACCACTCGCAGGTGTCTACACCGGAGTCCCGAAGTGGTTACCCCCTTGATTTTTCCATCACAGTGAGTGAGAATAAGTTGAAGTCATACCCAAACGCCTGCAAAAACATTATGCAAACTAATTAGTTCCACACCCTTGTTACTTCACACTCTTCCATCCTGTAACACTTCACGCGCTTTTTTCACCTGAACCAGAAGAGATTTGATTGATAGTCATGGAATGTCTATTCCCAAGCCTCACTGACCCTATTTCATGTTACGCCAACACTGTTACTAAACCCCTATGCAAATATCTTGGCAGCTATTGAGATATTGCCAGCTCTTGTAAAAGCTTCAGTCATAAATCACCGTTCCGCGTGATTGACTCCAATATTTCCCATATCATTCATCCAGAACCGTGCAGGCTTTACTCAATCTGAAAGTAGAAGCCCTCCAGCCTCTCCCCCCAGTCCCCCTACACCATATATGGTATAATATAGGCCTCCCCTGAGGCATCCCTGGATGTGAACCCCACAATGCAAGGAAATGGGCGCCGACTGAGTTAGTTTCCGTGTTGTCGCAAGCAGATGCCATTAGATCAGTTGGTAATAAGCTGCAGCGAAGAGGAATCGGGGCGCTGCATCGCATCGAAAAGTGCTGGCAAAGGATAGTGTTCCCAAGGTGAAGCCCGTCTCCTGCATCAGACTCATTACGGGTGCCGCAGTATTAACGCCTTTGGGGAACATAACGATATACAGTATGGACGAAGTACCACCCTCACTCCTCAGGGGGGGGAGTAGACAACATTTTCCTCACATTTATGTTTCTCCCAACTTTGATGATACTCCTTTTAACTCTTTCAGCCTCCCCTATTTTTGTGCTAATGACAATACGCTCTTCTCAGAGTTGACATCACACCGTGACGATTAGTTCCAAGCAATAAAAACCCTGAGAAAACGCGTATGTACGCCTGAAGTTAAAGACATCTTGTTGAGAGTCCCTTTTGTGAGCTAGGCCTAGAAGGTGATATAAGATGGCTGGGCGGGATCCTTGAAAAAAAAAAGGGGNGGGGGGGGGAGGAAAAAATAGTGGCGCAGCATCTGATAAAGGATGGAAGGGAGAGATTTAGTGTGGCTCCCCTGACGCCTTCGCCTTATACGGGGCCATCCGGTAATTTCTCCCCGCCTCTTGCTTCATTGTTCTGGGCTTTGTCCTTTTTATAAGGGAACATGTGAGCGGCATAAAGTCTAGGCTGCGGGAGATATAAAAGCCGGCTGCGAAATAGGAAAGAAGCGGTAGACGTTGAGTGCTGTTCGCAATTTTTCTCCCTCTCCGATAATAAAGCATCGCGCCCAGAAACATAATTCTTCCTCTCCCTTTCATAAATATGCCCAAAAGGCGGAAATAAATTACACAAAACAAGAAAAATTACTACAAGATTCTTCTCCCCCAGCTTCATTGCAGCCTAGACTATATAGCCATGTTTGCCGCATGATTCTGGGCATTCATATTCAAGTCTTGACTGCATATGAATGGCGGCTAAATAGAGGGGAGATAGCCCTGATAGGTTAAGAAACAAACGACGCCATCATCGGGCAGAAAAAGGTGCACACGCCCATTTGCCGGACGGACACTGAGGGTGCGGCTGATCTCGATAACTAATGCAAGTGTGGAACCGTGGAAGTGAACAAGACAGAGCCTAATGGATCGCCGTTCAACATGTCTCTCGTGCCAGCGTAAATTTCCTCACGTGCCTTGTCACAGCACTTGAACGCCTGATGTGATGTCACGAATGCTGATGGTAGGTATTTACCTATAGTCTTCCGTCTTCCCAATGAAGAAGAGTGGTGTTCGGATTTGTTTACCCGTCAAAAACGATGACGACCGTTATTCCGGAGCGCCTTTGACATGTTGGTGATAAGTAGGAGAATGACTTGAAAACGCCCCGTATTACGAGCAGTCCAAGTACTAATTTCTGCTTCGCACAATTCCTCCTTCATCATCGAGGCACTTCCAGCACCCCCAAATTCCCTGCCATTCTCTCACTGACTATTTGACCGACATACGCTTATACTAAACGAGGGTTATATCCCATCTGCTCGACAACTTTATTCATTGAATGCTTTTCTAACACTTCAGCCTCTGGGACACCTCACCCACGCTCCAGCAGCATGATGGCTGCCTGCTACATTTTCTGGTGTTTACTTAGAAACGGTACCATTTAGACAAACGATCTACGGGATGCGAGAATTTCTTTTTTGTTATTATAAAAGACTCTAGTGCATTATAGCCTACGTAATTGACTTTAAAATTTTTGCAGCAGGATTAGGGAATGTGACAGAAATGAAGCATCATGTCCGCGGAATATCTGCTAACTGCCATACAGGTCTGTTAATTGACATGTGAAGCCCTGGAATACGGAATGATCATAATCAAGATGGAATGGGAATCCAGATATTATGTAGATTTGAAATTTGAAGATGCTTCATTATCCCTCATGTAGGATTACATTTTTCCAAACATTTTAGGGAAGTGCAATTTATTTATTTTGTGGAACACTGACTTAACAGTAAGTATACTCATCTAGGAGAGTACATTGTACATGTACGAATCTAAATTTACTTTAGATCAAAATGTGACACTTTTCATCCTGAAAATTATATAAGTTATGCAAATTTATATACTTGGTTGTATAGAAGACATATTGTGCCTTAATGAGGTTACGCGTTGGATCTCCGAATCTGACAGAAGATTTTTCATGCGGAATAACTTCGATGGGTTCTCTTCATATTCGTCTGGGTTTTCTCGGGAATCTCCCATTTCCTCCCACAATAAAAAGCCATGGAAGTGCAACAATTATTAATAAAGTCGGAATTTTATAAGGGGAATCCCCATTAAGGGCCTGGGATCCGTCATTGGTAACCCATTATTATTATTATTATTATTATTATTATTATTATTATTATTATTATTATTATTATTATTATTATCATCATCATCATCATTTCATGTCGTTATACAGTTTTGTAGCCACGTTGCATTTCATACTGATTTACTGCATTATTCAGTCACAATAGACTTTATAATTGATATTAAGGAGGTTGGCCCAGCATTGCCTTTCAACCTCCAAGGACAGGGAAGGAAGGAAGCGGCTGTGGCCTATTATACGGAAGCGACCCCGGAATTATCCTAGAAAGACCGTGGAAAACCACAGAATACCACAGTCAGGGTTGCCGGCACCGGGATTCGAACCCAGGAACTCCCGATTAGCAGTCGGACGCCTTATCCACCATGCCAACCTGCTTCGGTAGTCACAATAGACTTTTTATAATTGATATATTTAAGAAGGTTGGCCCAGCATTGCCTTTCAACCTCCAAGGATAGGGAAGGAAGGAAGCAGCTGTGGCCTATTATACGGAAGAAACCCCGGAATTATCCTAGAAAGACCGTGGAAAACCACAGAAAACCACGGTCAAGGTTGCCGGCCCCGGGATTCGAACCCAGGACCTCCCGATTAGCAGTCGGACGCCTTATCCACTATGCCAACCTGCTTCGGTAGTCACAATAGACTGAAATAAAGCAATTACTAAGTGCCGGAACAAACTTAAATTCAATTGAAGAGAAAATTCCTGACATTTTATTGTGGAATACTGTAAATACTGTGATATGCAATATATGCCCCTAATATTTGTGTTGATTAAACTGTCAGCGGTTTAGTATCAATTATTACGCGTATTATATGAAGAAATGTGAAGTAAATAAAAGTAGTTGAAGAAATGAATAACACAAGTTGGTGGGTTTTAGCCTTTGGAGAGAAGTGGAAAATGATTCGAGATTATCCGCAGGAGAACATGGAGGAAATAAACTTACTCAAAGTGATATTTCCACATGAGATCTAATCCATCTGATACCATATTGAATCAAAGACTGTATTGAGTTGTCCCATTCAACAGTTCACTGTCTGCTCTTCTATACATAAATCAACTTATTAATTGCTGCTATATACGATGAGAATGATCCCGTCATGCAAAAGCACCTATATTATTCACTAATAATATTGATTCACACTTTGAGTTTCCTTTGTTTGTATAATATAAAAGATGTCATTATTTTCCAATGTTACATGTGTTTCCTATATGCAACAACAAAAAATATGTTGTTCTCAATCGTCCAACACGACTTTGGAGAATAGTATGCATGCACAGCCACATACGTTACTCTCCAAACCATGTTCCAGGCAAATTGAAAAAGGCCCTTCTAATTAGGTGCTATAGCAGAGGGGTCAGACAATCAGGTGAATCTTTAGTGAATCTCTAATTATCATTAGGTTGAATACCCCCAGGTAAATCATAAGCTTGTGCATATCTAGTTGCATTTTTGTCGTAATATGCCACCCTTCAAGTGTGGTTTCCCCTATATGTTGTGCATCAATACCAATGAAATAACTTTCGCATAATATTAGTGTATATTAGTCGACGATAGCTTGAATATCTGCTATAACTTTGTTACGGCAGTGCCATATTTTTTACACCAACTTTCAGAAGTGAAATCGAATGCAATTGCACTAAAACATACCTATAGAATTGGTTCTCAGAGGAGACATTAATCATCGCATTTATACTGTATTATTTGAGGCCCTTGATTATGCCAAACATTTTTTATTGACTGAGCAGCCACGGTGCCATATTTCGTCTGGTGAACAGATCTAATCAACGAAGGTGTCCTGTTAGAGAACAAAACTCCGGATCATAATTGTGCCTGGTTGACCACTGGCTCGTCGCGTGTAAGGAGTATAATATCGCTCAGAAAACACATTTAAATAATAAAGACACCACGCTATCAATTGTAACCGTATAAAGAATTTTTTATGTTATCTAACCTATTCAGTTCACGTAATTTACAATCAGCAATAACGTAATATCATCAGCAAACGATCACGCAATTCTAGGCCTCACACAAAATGCCAATCACTTGGCGTCTGGACATCAAATGAATAATACACCGTAGCAATAGGCCTATTCAACACTCACATTGTAGCCAACCATCAGTAGAGATGGCTTACCTCTCGGATGGCCCACCATCCTCTGGGTCCCTTTGGGTCTGAGACACGATCAGTGGTCAAATTTACGAGCCAGGGGTCAACCCAGTGGTCCACAAGGAGGTTGACAAAAGGGAGTTCACCCATGGGCTTCTTCCACTAGGCAATAAGTGAAGCCCGACGTCAGCCCAGCTGCTACAGTCACTTTCACCCCGGCTTCCATCACACCCACACACATGACAGTCATACACACTGCCACGGACACCACCATCCGACCTCCAAGAAGGAGCCAGCCTTTATGATAGGCTGTGTATGTGTCTGTCAACAAGTCCGTCATTTTTTCCCTCCCCTACCCCCCTACTTCTCACGATTTTTCCCCCCCTTTCCTTATACCACCCCCCTCATCTACTATCCCTTTCTCCGGACCCCCACTTCATAAAGCAATTTCTGGGATCGCTGGCTGGCCGCAAAGTGGAATAACAACCTGCAGGCCATTGGGATGCTATTGCCATGCCCTGATGACTTTTTATCTCCCCCTTCCTACCGCAACCTGGAGAAGGAAGAGTTTTATTGCCGGCAATATTACAATTAAGATGATTGCCCGTTATTGAGATGGGGAGGGTTAGCCCCCACCCCCATTACCAGCCCTGACCCCTATCCCACCTCAGACCACGACACGCAACATAACATACACGTATATAGAGCAGTAGACAGGCTTATGCTACTCGGCATAAATAACCCAAATATATAATTTATATGCGTTTAATACGGGTTCATCATGCTATCATCATAACAGGCCTTCTCAATTTATTGTACGTAGAAGTCATCCTCTTAGACCATCATTACTCTCTATCACGTTCCCCCTTGGTGGTAAACGCAGCTGGAGAAGCCTATAGTTATCACCGGTCTTCAAGTTATATAGGTCCTTTTACCTCGGTTCCGTTCCTGGAACACTTTCAGACTATGTGACTGGCAGTACGCGTGGACCAACTCATTCTAAATATAAAAAAATGTGAATACAAGGGCGCCATAAGAATAACAAGCAGAATTATGGCTGTCATTAATTAACTTGATTGGACATTATATAATTTATTTCAAGTCTTGATTCTATGGTTGAAGTAAGCAAAAAGTATAAGCACATGTGATGTACGAGAAAGGATGGCGTGGCATATTTACAACCCTGCTTCGCTATATAGTAACAGATAATCCTCCATGTTATGTCTTTGGTAGAGTGAAAATGGTGTCAAATTAAATTGGGCACTAAAATAATTCCACCAATTTATTGCACGAATCCCTATATAATAGGGCCTTGTTTTTGCGCGCTTTCGGTTTAGTTCTTTTCGCCTTATTCCTATCGTACATAAAATGCATCGCTCAATTATTTCCTAACAGCCTTCCATAATAGCTGCTCCTATTAGGCTACTGAAACCGCAGCTAATTATTACAGGTCCAACATTTTCTCATTGTCATTACCTGGCCAAAGCATTTAATATTCCGGCCTGGCCTCCAAAGTCCAAATAGCCTATACTGGAGCAATAAAGCAGTGCATCGGCTCTCATTTCCAACAACTACCTAACTGAGTATGTCATACTCGCCTTTCCTGAGAGCTAATCAAACCGCATAATTTGTCTCATCGTCATGTCTCAAATAAATCGGCAATTATCGCTAGCATTTACATACACAAAAATAGCAGTACCCTCAGTTTGAATTACAATATCAAACTGTTCGCAATTCATGCATTTAAAAAAAACTGCTGGCCTGATATATTCTTAACAATGGCTAACTTCCTAATGATACAGAATGCAATGATACAGAATTAACATTGGTAAAACACGTGTTACACTGGTCTGCATATTCATCAATAGTAGCACACTATTTCAGGTTGGCTGCCAAACCTCATGGCCGCAAATAAAAGGAAGGTGCTCTGTGAACTGTTAACCCCATCATACAGACCTATTTCTGTCATATGAGCTGGTAGACACCATAAGTATAAGTAACTTCGTCTGATTCCATTTCTGCAGAGCTTTTTTTATAACGGCTATTAATAGAAGCGCTTTACGATTGACGTAGCAGCGACGTGTAAAATGGCCCACTTCGGCGCCATCGAAAATATTAGCTGCCAATTGGCTGCCCTATTGGCAGCTAATATTTCCGATGGCACCGAAGTGGGACATTTTACACGTCGCTGCTACGTCATCGCAAAATCACTGCTATTAATCGCCATTATAAAACGACACTTGAAGTTCGTCCACCCTGTATATCTTCAGCCTACTATTCCGTACAGTTTATACAAATCAGTAGAGTCGAGAACATTTACCAACAATAGTCTACCAACTGTGGACAATGCGTACAGCATAAGAATGACACACAGGTCACCCCTTGGACAATATGAACAGCATAAAAAGATTGATGTCAGTACAAGCACTTGACGTGATGGCCAATAATCTCACGAGACCTGTTTGGACTGCGTATAGGTGTGTTTTTACTAGCAAGCATGCAAAAGGGGGTGACTACGTGGTCGGCGGGGGTGGAAGGTGGATGGGCAGGGTTTGGGTGGGGCAGGGGGGGGGAGCCCACAAACGTCCCCTTGTTGCATTTCTGTGCGAAACTCACTTCCAGGACTGACACCCCATTTCCCATTAATGACCAAAGCAAAACGTAAATTCTCTAGAACGCAAATTACGCCTGAATTTTATTGGTGACCTCTCGCGTCGGAGTCGTCAATTAATAATCCCTGATGAACTCTTGGCAGCCTCCATTTGGGCCAGCCTTTACGCCTATGTGTATAGTTATGTACAATGTGCAGTGCGATGTTCCGCAGTCTATGGCCCGTTACGAGGAACTGGACTCAACCGCTGGAGTGTGAAAAGAGATCGGTTGAAACAGGATGCATACGAGTGAGCAACCGGTCCTACTTCTCACCCTGTCACTGAGCTTCTTATCATTTCGCTTATACCTATGCAGAACCAGCAGGAGACATACAAAACTTGGCCGGAAGTGCCGCTCGCATTCGCTATCACCATGTGAAATCTATTCATCCTTGACAAGAGCAACACAGAGAAGTAATTACGATTCTGTGCGATATGCTGCATATTATTATTATTATTATTATTATTATTATTATTATTATTATTATTATTATTATTATTATTATTATTATTAAGTTTGCAATTTTGAGGTCAACGAAGACATAGCTCGTTCAGGCCTTTTTGGTCATTAAAACTTCGGGCAATGCCGCCAACCACTCTTTCAGACTTCACAATTTACCCATTGTTTTCGGCAGTTAAGAGGATTGCATTCCCTTTCCACATCCCTTGTCTGGCACGTTTCACAACTGCGTCTTTTACTGGCATTTCAGGTGCCATTTTCTCTGCTTGCACGACGTAGGCTACATATCTCATGGGATTCGAATGCGACTTGTGCCTGCTTTTGAACGTCTATCGTCGTTAGCTACTGATTGTCATTTAAATTAATTAACTAGGGAGAAAGTGACTGATACCAAAAAATATGACGCACAGGTGACTGTTAAAGAGCCATTGTTGTACTTGAGAGTTATCATGAGTTCAAGTATGTGGTTGCGTGTGTAGTATTTCCGCTGATATTTTTCAGTAGTGTACAGACGTCATTTCTAGGTAGGCCTATAAAGGCGATGACAACACAATAACGACGGGCAGTGGCGTGGTTTCACGAACTTACATGACAAAAATGGCATGCAATTTATTGCACATCTGTAACAATTCCTTACTTTATTAGGGACCAACTGATTCTGCAATCTCTCTTATATAGGCTACCTGTAATTAACTCTCGTGGGCAACATTGAAAATATTAATTATTTCATATTTTGCCAATTCACTCCACAAAATTTTATTATTCAAAAATCCTTACATGTGGTTACCACCAATCCAACCCTTGCTCACTCTTTTTTTGGGACACCCTGTGTAATAGAACTGGGAAAATGCATGGCTCGATCTGCGATATCCCCACCCTTCTTGAAATGCACAAACAGTTTCCAATATGCCGCGCTTTGTGAAGCCCATTTCCAATCGGGAAATTGTTCCTGGATGGAAGAGATTGGCTGTGCCAGATGGCCATTTGTTGCCGTGCAGTTACGCAATGGTTTATGACAAATGGAGCTATTTTTATGGCTGTATATGTGTGGGGAAACTACTGTAATTTGGCAGGGGGGTGTGCAGTGGAGGAGAAAGCTGCACAGTATCAAATTGGTTTTCTTTTTTTTTTCCCCATCCTAAACTATATAGTCTACCGTTCTCCATATGCGTAACCCAACGTGAGGAAGTTTCTCTTCAGCCGCAAGTGACAGGATATGTGATGTTCCAAATGGTAAAAGTCTGCTCAAGTGCGCCGTAACGTCATCTTTTAGGAGCTTACGGACTCTGAGAAATTTACAGACCCAGTTGGCATGCTATGGATTCTGGACCCCATGTGTGCTAAGCTTGCTCAGGAAATTGATATAGAGGCCAGCACTAGCTGCAACCAAATTGTGTGCCAAATAGGCCTATGTGTCTGTCTACATTTGCATTCCAGTGAGCTAGGGACCAGGCAGTCAGCCAATGGCAGCAGCTGAATCTCCCCGCGAAAAAGCCTCGAACGGGGGAATCGTGCGTGCGATTATTTGCAAGTATCTCTTCGCCAACGTCCAAATGAAGCAAGTGAAATCACCCATAACTTTGAGTCATTGTTTCCATAAAACAGCCATTAACTTTATCGCGGTAGCAGCATAATTATTGGCAACATCGTAATTCTCATTCCGGGTGAGAAGAAGGGACAGAAAACGCAAGAGTAAGAGATAATCAGATGAAAGTGCCGACTCATTATCCTAAGTTTGGAGAAGGACGACGGAGGGGGAGGTGATAGGGGGACAACAAAATGGAGTTGAACATCGCGCCATAGCCTGTGCAAAACCAGTTACAAAACAAGGGACTCCAATTACAAGGCGCCAGAGCGTTGATTTTATCTCCCAACTCATCTCTTGCAGCCCAATCAACTCTATTCATAGTGGCTGGAGGGGGTTTAAGCCAAGAAACAATGGAGGAAGCCCTTCTCTCTATGCTAAGCTCTGAGGCTGCTGCAATAAGATCAGCCCCCCCCCCCTCCCACCCAAGCCCAGCCCTATATCAGCAGATTTGGTTAGTCCCCAGCAAAATGGCCAGAGTTACGGCCGCAATCTTCCAGGCTCATGAAGCTAACCTTTCATCAAGCAGCCTTTCCAAATTATCTTCCCTTCACCAGACCAGATATAGCTTTTCTACACCCACCCACCCACTGAGCCTGGAAAAAAAAACTGTTCCAGACTCAAGCGAAAATTCTACCTGTGTGCCTGGTTACATACACTCCAGGATATAAATCATGTCCTGGTGGAAAGCTCCCATCCCTCCTTTTGCATTCCATTAAGCCCTCTCTGGGCTGTGTATCTCCATCCAACGACATAACCCGAGACCCCCCCCCCCTCTCCCTCATATCCCCCAACCCTTACTACCCGACCAACTACCCCTGGGTCTAAAAGGGGCTTGATAGTGGTGGTGGTGGTAGAGCCTCCTGCTGGAAGGCAACTTCAATTAAAAGCCGTCCGACCACTTACCATAAACCGGGCGCTCTCAGCACCCAGGCGCTGCGTCCACCAACATTCTAATGGCCTAAATAAAATGCAAATTCCATCCCTCCCCGTCCCTCGCCTAAATCTACCCTATCCCTACATGCATAACTAGTGGCTGTGACTAAACTCGTTGCACTATGGCCAACATGTTGGGATAGCAAATATTACATATACAAATGACAAATAAGACCCAAGATGCAATGAAGTTATCAGAATAGGCAATGAAGTCACTTGTGAACCACCTTGTACATAGAAGAGACATATGAGTTCGAATGTGTGTAGGGCACGCACAGGTGGCAGGGGCTTAATGAATGGAAGGGGAAGAGGTTCGCGTGCAGATACAGAGGCGTGTTCTGACTGCGCCCGTCACACTTCCTTCCCCCCCTTCCCTACCCCCCCCCTGCCCCCTTCCTTTTTATTCCCACAACTTAAGCATTAATAGACCTGGCAATTAATTGCTCCCCCTCCCCCCAATTAGTACAGTAGTTTGGGAAGGCGAGGCTGCAGTACACGGAAGGGGTGCTTGTCAGAGCTTTCCACTGTGAGGCCCTACATTCCTCGCACCACTGACAATGAGGTTTTCATATCTACCTGCTGTCCCTTCCAACTTGAGGGTACACAAACCTCATTACATATTTCACCATACATGTTAATATGTACAAAAATTGGGAAGGACTTTCGTAATGGGAGACTTAAGGTGGCAGGAGTAGGGTCACGCTGCATCAACCTACCCTGTGACCTAACCTTCCTTCCCTGTGGATACAAACCTATCCTCAGCGGATACACACCTATCCTTCAGCAGATAAACGCCTCGGAAAGTAGGTAAAAGTGCAGGGTCTCCTGCTTTGAAAGCGTAGCCAAAAATGGTTTCCGCCAAACGCACATTAATCTACTGATGAATAGAACACATGGTATGTTCTTCATTTTTTGTAATATTTCGCACCAGCTCATGTAAATGCTCCATTTTTTGCCCGAATTTTTTTGCCCTTCATAACACCTCCCACTATTATAGTGGAACAAAAAAGGCTCGCCATGAACACGTTATCACTTCCAGAAGCCTAATAGCATTGTGGAAGGCAGATAAATAATTTGTCAAATTGCTCCACAGACATTGCGTGCGTGAAACATAAAGCAAGGGGCTAGCCGTGGTAAAATAGGGGGCGGGCAACAAAAAAAATCACTCTTTCCATCTATATGCTAAACACGACAAAACCGCCTACAATCACTTATAGACCAATTGCTTCGCCTAGGGTAAGGAGACCTGTTTTTTTTGTTTGTTTATTTTTTTTGCTTGCAGATACGAATCTGTAACGGGACGTCACGCTTGATGGCTAATGACGTCCTGAAAGCAATCAACCAATATCGTGGTGCCAATATTTATGCTACGTGAGAATGTACATGATAAAAACTCATATTATGAAAATGCATTAGGTCGTCGAACTAGGTCTTTGTTCGGTCAGCGAGGCTTCCTCCCGTGGCCGATTCACACTGATAAGTAGCGCATGACTCCCATTAATTGGTCCGTGTGCCCGCCCCTACCTGCTACCACACACCCACACCTGACTGACCGTCATCTGTTTGTGTCCGTTCTGTCCCTGGCGCCCCTTTCTTTTTCCCCGTTGCAGAAACTGGATCCACTTCCGCTCTCTTACCCGCCAACAACAATCCATATCCTAATCTGCCTACCGCTGGATTGTAATCGCCTTCTGTTGGATGGTTCACGCAAAGCATATCGCTTCATCTCAAGGTTCTCGCTCCTTTCAAACCGTGTCATCTCTGTATAAATATGCCCAGTGCACCTTCGCATTGTGCACTGACCTTTTGTAATGATTCCATATTGCGATTACGATTTTTCAGCAGGTTTGGGCCACACATGTGACGACGTGACGCTGCGTGACTGTAATACCATGCAAGGACATGAAATACATTTCCCGTTGAATTTATGGTCAGGCTTACACGATTGATCTCTCAGACCTGCTTCAATTAGTTGGTCGCACTATGTCGGAAACATATTTTCTAGCACCCCCAAGCATTCATAAGCACTTGGAAGCAGACGTATTAACGATCGCTGATTGGTGGGTGGGCCGTAAGCATTTACAGCGATCCACTTGTGAGCTTCGTCCTATATATTAACGGCCTTGGGCTGCCCACCGCCACTTACTGGAAAATTAGCCGGGGCCTCTGTATTTTATAAAAGATTCCAGAAGCACGGGGTTTTATCGTCTCCTAATTGACGGTTAATAGGCAGTGAAACAACATCAAATACGCCACGTGCAACTTTCATAAACAGACCTGCGAAACTAGGTGACAATATCTTTTCTTCATATTACCCACGTGTTACTGCACACTAAAGACGTGTGTATATTTTGCTTCCTAATGTGCATTCTTAGCAGTTGATGGCCAATCTGAATTTTTTTGATTTCAAGGTGGCAAGGTGGCGGAAACAAGCCGGTTTTCAAAGCGGGAAATCATGATCAAAACTCACACGAAAACCGGGACTAAAACCAACGGCTAGTAGCCAAAAAAATTTCTGCTTTTGAATCAGTCTGCTGATGATGCCGGTTTCTAGCACGCGTCACGGGTCACAAATCTCTCTGAATCACTCCCACAGGCCTCATTGCTCACCTGAGACAATGGGCCAGACTGTCCTACTCCCACGACCGTTATGCGCTAATCCGCACTCTGGTGGCAAATTATATTTCAATATCCAAAACTTACCAATGGAGGAGACGATGACAATAGCTGAAGCAGGAAGGTGTCAACTGGTGACCCAACGCCAGCAGTTGCTGCTTCTGCTGCTGGAATGGAACAAAAATGGCTGCTTTTTATCCTCCTTGTTGCACACACACACCGACAAGGCCGGAGTGTGCTTTATCAGGGGTTAGAACCAAACAAGAAGTATTATCATGCAATTCCCTTTTTTCCTCTGCTTCATTTGTTATTGTTCTACATTCTCAATGTATGCCCCCTAGCAAGGAATGCGTTACGTGTATTCGATGGAGACCTGCCCAACCAATATATCAGCCAAAGCTTACGTCAAAAAAGTCACCTCTTGATCGACGTCCGGTTCGATTTCCTTGTGCTGTGCGTTTCTCCATTGGTTCAGATAATGCAGGTACCTCCCACACTTGTCGACAAGTGCATCACACACTCACATACACAATTCTGATCAAGGTGAACAAGACTGGGTGTTCGCGTGGCAGAAGCCGGATTGGTCTATTGGTCAGCTGAATTCATTAGCGCCCCTAAGGCAGTTGCCATGATTAACCGGAGCTAATTAATGGTCTGTGAATTAATATGCTTAAGCCACACGCGACTAATCATTCCTTTGATGCAACCTTCAACAAATATTCTTGACATTTCCAACTTCATTTTCCGGTACATGCCCTCTGTTCAGTTGTTAATGTGTACACACAAAGTGAAATATAATTTAGGAGCATGCACTTCCATAGCATAATGCTCTCAATCTCCTCTCCCTTTTTCATCCATGTTTAGCCTAGCGTGCGCCATAAACCTTAAACATATACCATTACTCATTAAATAAATGCGCTATAAAGTGAGCCCATGAAAAGCGGTGACAGGTTCAAAATAATTGTATGTAACTCGTTTCCCACCGGAAGACTCGTCTCTGATGAAGATACATTAGATACTCCTCAGAGCACCTGCTCGCGTGAATCCCTTCCTTGTTAATTGGACCCAGTTTTATAGTCCTATTTTCTACAAAAAAATATGACATGTGCTGATTCGGTTCTAACTATCAAATCAGACATTATTTTTAAAATGTCGCCAATTGAGCCTGGTTTTAGGCGACAATTTTACGATTTTCTGATGGTCCGACGGATTGATTCCTGAGGGTGAATGATAATTAGTCTTCTGATTGGTGCAATTTGGGACAGGTGGGCAGGTGTAATAAAGTTGTCAGTAAGAACAGGTTCTACCGCGAGGGGCCTCTTAATGTATTGGCATTTATTATTATTAAGGAGGAAAATCTGTGGAAGGCAATTGGATGGGAATCATATAACATCTTGCTGATGCCATTTTCAAGCCTTGGCCCAACCTTATACCCCAGGCGACGTCCGTTTACGCTAACTAACAAGGAATCCTGTTATAGTACCTTGCTGAGAAATTACTCCAATTAAGAGTACGCAGCTGATGTGTTACAAACAAAATGATGATTATTCCTGGGCAACTGTCCGATATGAAGCATGAACGTGTCAATTGCACGGCCTCGTAAAATCCGGTTCAGATATGTAGAAAAGTTCTGAATATAGATTTTGTGAAGGGTTTCCCTGGGACTATTACATTGCGTGTGAATAAATGGACGAGTTTGTTGGACAATCCCCCCCACAATGTAATCACTACCATCACCTTAGCGTCCCATGAAGGAAGAAATATATCCCTCAATGGACCATTGTCTTCTCGGACAGCCCGTTGGGAGATGTAACGACATCATCCTATCCTGCCCCTTCCTTTCTAAAACTGCCAACACCTACTCGTGTGCTCATCAAAACGTTATCTGCCGAGTTAGTATCCCCGCATAAACATCAATGGAAACTGCTAAGAGTTCAGATTTACATCCACTCTTTCGTGGGACGTGTGAAGCATGTGTGGCTGCTTGTTCAATTAGCCTCATTAAATCTGATAGGATGCGGAGGGCCTTCATTCATCGCCTCCGATTCACAGCAAGACAACTAACGTTACCGTCCACAAACCTTAACCCTTAGCTGCCACTTTATGCGCTATTTGCACCTGTCCGATTGTCCACAAAGCCATGCGACATAAATATTACGTGGGTAGCTATCACGTTTCATAGTGACCCTTTGCACTAATGACTATCAATTGTGGTTAATTCTCAGACATAGCAGGTAATTCGGAAATTATCTGTTTTCCATTTTCTTGAACGCAGTACAGCAGTAATGTTACTGCAAAGGATTTTGCAAACACTAATATTCAGTCGAGTAGGCCTAAAGTAATAATCAGTAGTGGTTACATTCCCTATATGTAGGTCTCTGGCTGGCTGTGGCTCATCTGCTGGATGCTTCTTCGGTTATCGAAAATATGCAGAACGCAGAGTGTCTCCTGGCAAAGTGCTTCATATATCAAGTCGGGAGCCGACATGCAGGAGACCTATATAGGTGCAGGTCAATGCAGAAGCCATCCCTGTTAGGCTTTTATGGGGCACTATAATCGGACGTGATGTGCACTGATTACAAATAAAGCTGGCAGAGTGCATCCAAATGGATGGGCCTCGCCTCCCCTTCCTTTGCGCTTTCTTGGATTCGGTATCCTTATAGCGTTCCCTCCGTCAGAAACTTTCATTTGATGCTAGTGAATATACGAGAGACATTTCTATCAAAACCGTCGGCATTCAGTGAGCTAAAAGAGTCACGCAGGTTAGCTAACACTGCTAAGCATTGAATTTGGATTTTGCTCCAAGAATCATATATCTGATGATAATGATGTATTTTTTTGAAAGCATAAAGATACACTGCATGGATTCACAAAAACGTTCCGCATTCATTGTTGTCAACAATGAGTAACCAACTGAAAAGATTTTCTTGGATGCAGTGCAACCGAACCTCAGACAATGTTGAAATCTCTGGACAAAATAAATACTCAGACATGCCAACACTTCAGTCAAATAAATACAACATAAGCCGCTTTTATGTTTGGTGAGAGCAAAAAAAAAGCAACTAAGGTCCTGAGGATGCTAAGGTGGAGAAAGAGGGAGAAGATCAAATAAAGAATGAGAGGGAAAGCTAAAGCTTCATTTACACATGCAGTCTGAGCTCACAAAATTTGGGATAAATTCTGAAGAGGAGTACATTGAATGTGGATATGTGCAGTTTCAAAGTTAAGTCAGTGTATCTGGAATCAGCGTCGTTGAATCTTTTTCACTTTAAAGTATGAACCCTTGATCATGTCTTGATGTAGCTGAACCATGAAGGTTTCGAAGTGCGAAAATCTCATCAGGTGAAAGGGAAGAAAGATGAACACTCAAAAATTAAACTGAAGAGGATGCTAACAAAACATGTATCGCATGTGTAAGACAGCCATTTGGTTCCGTGCACGAAGAACTTTGGTCTAAAAGGTGCATAAGAGTGTGAATGGGAAAAGTGGAAGCTACTCGTAGATTTGCAAACAGTTAAAATCAACTGAGATACAGCAGTCGAAATATCGCATCGAAATATTTCTTAAATTTCAATGGACCGCAGGAAGAGATTGGAAGTTAACCAAATATGCTGTATGGAATTTTTAAATAACAGTTTATGAGATCTCATTTTTAAAGTTGCATCTTCTTTACAAAAATTGACGCCTAATAAAATTGATGAGGTTATGGATCATTATCGTAATGCCCCAAGCTACACTATGCAGAAAGTTAAGCGCAACCATCGATTCCAATGAATATTGTTAAAGGACAACATGCACCTTGAAATTTGACATTATAAGCTACTATTGCTATAAAAATGAAGATCAAACATTCCTGCACTTTCCAGTCTTTTCCAGTGGCCCTTTGAAGTCCAAAAAATTCCAAATTTTTAATATCTTGACCCTAATAATATTGTAGCTGTCACTTTTCAATTTACACTGTTATGCAATTTGTCAATCAAAATTCTTTGTGCCTAAAGGCATCTTATTTGTTACTATATCTTCACTCTGGGAAATATTTTTGAAACATTTCGAAATGAAACCAATGAGAAATTTTATAAAGTTATGATTATAATTTCTGTCGCTGGAACTGCGGATCAACACATCTGCACTTGTTTGGTACACTTGCGTGATGTACCGTTCGGAATTGCTGATGGTCCAAAACAGTCTGCAGAATATTTACATATAATAAAATGCATATGTGCAGAAAATGTAAGCTTCAAATTTTCCATTTAAAGGCTATAAAAATGAGAGTCTACATTTTATACCCACCCTCCACCAACACATTTTAACATTGTATACATGTGCCACCAGGCATTGAGCATTGAGCTTTATTAAGATAATCCACAATTTTCATAATCAGCCTAAAGATCAATAATAATAATAATAATAATCGGGATATATGATCCCATATGTGTTAGAAACGGCATAGTATCGTGTTGCGAAAATGGCACATTTATCAACAATTTCCCTCGAGAAGCGTCTCTTCTAGTAATAAACATACGCAAGCAGCAAAGAAGCAATTACACGTCCTGAGTTTAGGCTCAGTAGCAATTTCGAGCCAATGCACTCTGCTTCTCATGTGACACACACAAAAAAGGCATACACACCAGCACGAAGTGTTGCACTGTAGAATCCAACGTCTGTAGCAAACACACCAAGAAAATAAGCATAAATGTCCATTTATACTCATTTTAACGGCCTATAACATCTTGAAAGTGATTGCAATAACCTGAAAATGGACCCTAACAGACTTTGTTCAAGGGTGCAGGTCGCACTAAATCAATCGTCGACTTTGCTAATCGACCGGCAATCTAATACGTTAATCGACAGATTCATGCGTACTACCACTTGATGGTATTTATACACTTTGTGCTTCCGCGAATGAATGGTGCCTAATTGTCCATTTTTCATTCACAACCTATACAACGTTCAAGTTATGACACGGAGGAGGGTTCATTCAACATAAAAAAGTTTCATTCATCATCCCCCCCTAGTTTCTTTCTAAAGGAGTTCAATTAGGCTATTGGTTACCTTAATTCGGTAATTTTTTTTTCTTCTCGCTGCATAGCCATATCTCCTTAAAAATGACCCGATTTGAATCCACATAGCCGCTGGTCCTATATAAAAATGGAACCCTCTCACCCCGGACCCAAGATAAGCTCGCCCTGGTGAGTGTACCGAACGTGTATAGACCTGCAGCAAAAGACGTGCTATCTCTCCGAGGAGGAGCTTTAGCTGCAAAAAACCCAGGCCCTGGCCAAAGTGCCTCTCTGGTCTCCATCCCCCCCACCCCTCATTCCTCCCTCTGCCTCCATCCTATATACCCTGGGCCCAAAAAAGAGCTTTTTCCGCCGAGGAAATGTCCTTGGGCGGCGTTTCTTCCTAACGCCCATTTGGGGAAATAATCGCCTTTGCAACAGCGGGCTCCCCTTTATGGCCGCGGGACGAATCGATTCCCGCCCGACCAAATGGTTCTGGCACAAGCAAAGAGGAAGAGAGGAGGAGTAGAAGAAGAAGAAGGGGGTGGTAAAGGGGTAGGTTGATGGGGCCTAGGGAGGAGGTAGAAGGGGAGGGGGAAAAAAAGTGCAGAACGTGCTGGTGGGCTCTTTAGCTGTTAGCACTAGGTTGTGCTGCTGCTTCCCCTGGACCAACAGCTTCTCTCATCCAAAATGGCCGCCATGCTGCGGCAAATGGCCAGGCCAGGCCCAAATTAATAGCCTCCCACTCCGATGCTGCCAACGGTCCGGCTTTTCTTCGCTGAGGTTCTTTTATGACGTCTTTCTGCACCATTCGGTCTATACCACCACCTCCCACTGTACACCATTGTCCAGTTTATGTATAGAGGGGGGGGCCTATATAAGAAGAACCGCAGTTCTGAGCCAAATTGAGCGACTCTGGAATTACAGGAAAATTTGGGAGAAATAATTGCGATCATCTACCAACTAACCGAACTTTGTGGTCACTAAAAACGTGCGTTCCAATTTTAAGATCCACTTGAGCAGCAATCCGTGTGGCATGAATATTCAGCTTCATACTCTAGGGATTCTAAGTAAGGTTTTGCCATTTTACTTCCATATATTTTTTTTGCTTGAACAAGAGTTTGCGCGTTGAGTATGTTTGCTTCATCGCTTATCTTAATAACATATAAGCTGATTACTCTCAAGTTGTATTCCTTGCACGAAAAGCTCACACTATAACACGTCCCGCTGCTCTTTCACGCTCCGAAGCTTAATGAGCTTGCTATTTATAGTTCGGAAGCTCCCAATTTCATATATACAGCTTATCGCAACCACTAAATTCCACTGTCGCTTCCAAATCCTTCGCACCCTAAAAAAAAGTCCATTTTGCGCATTATCCTAAGCTTGTCCTGGAGATCTGGCGAATAACGATCACACTTATTTAAGGGCCAGGGAATAATCAGTTTCCATAGCTACGAAAGCTACCATTTAATGAGTCATCAGGCAGGCTTTGTTTCTTCCATAGGCTTTTATGGCACACATTCGGTAGTGACAAGGGAGAAACAGAATAATTGCCTTCGGGAGCTGGTATAAATTGACTGCAATACCGTTAGACAACCTTTCTGATTCAGTGCCCAACTCATTGTGCGCAGACTGACTAGACCACTTGAATCAGAGCTGTTATTCCTGACCCTTCAAGTGATTATAAAGAATAGCGTGAAATTGCTACCTCTTCTTCAACTTTCATATTGGCACAGTCCCACAATACTGGTTTCTTCCCTTTTTTTATAACCTCTCTCAAAGCTGGTACCAAATCGTTCCTCTTCATCACCGAGTGTATGTTCAGACTTTTTTTTTTCCACGCTAACTTGTTACATTGCGCCTTTCAACACGTCAGTGAGTTGAATTCAATGGTGGCCACATCAACCGTTGAACCTCACTTGATCGCCAGTTCATTCCTGACAGTGAGTAAATGGTTGTCAGTGCGCAAGGTCATAAAACCCGACTATAAAATGCTTGTATGCAACATACGAATACACTTCTTTTTGCACGTGCCACCACATTCGCCGCAAAATGGCCGCCAAACCAAATGTGTATGCATCAAGGGGAGGGGTCCTAGTCCCCTACCCCCTCCAAAAAATAATGAAGGGACCAGATCGGTTCGAAAAGTGGTTCCCAGCATATGTGGGTTGGCGTAGCATTCCAAGCCTGCTGAGAAATTAATGAGCGTCCCACCACTAAAAGTCTGAGGCCTTAGCCCAGCTCACATGGAAGCGAACAACATGGCCACCAAAGCAACCAACAGAAAAGCAGGTTCGCAGCGGGGTAACTTGTCCCACACTATATATACAGCTGCCTCGTTAGCTCTTCTCTGCTGGGCTTGCTGTAGGATTGTAAAAATACCTCCCCTTTTTCACCCCCCCCCCCCTTCAACTATATACCCGCCCTTCCTTCTTCCTATCTCATTAACATCTCGGCACGTCTGAAAAATAATGCCTGCCAATAATAAAAATGCCAAGCCCCAGCGCCTATTTTGCCTTCCAAAAGGAAATGAAGGAGGAAGCCCGTGAATTTCCCATCCGCTTATGAGGCGCCAAGAAACACGCGCAATCATCGGCACTGCACATTTCCTCTTTCTGCAACATGAGAAAAATCCTCTTCTATTTCCAACAACTTTTCTCCCACCATGATATTGACTGACTAAAAGATTGGTTTATGACAGCCTCAGGGGGGTATGGAATGATTCCCTGCACCACTCGTTAAAAAATTCAGTTCTTCGTCGAATCCGACAGTTGCGAGAAATTAAGGACAATAAAACGGACAATGCGCCAGGTGGGTGAATGGACAGGCGCGAAATCATCCATGATATAGCATACAGTCGATAACTCAGCTGCCGGCACGTATATAGATGGCTTCCAAGGACTTGGTGTAGAAAGGTTAGTCAAACCTCCAGGTCATGAACGGTTCAAAAAAATGAGCGGTTATTATGTACTTAATTTACATGTTGATTAACCTTTGAATGACTATATGACCATGCTTATTGCTTACAGGCATTCAATAAAAATGTTGCTCTGATTAAGCAGCAGGTGTTGACTTCCCCCCCCNCCCCCCCCCCCCTATCCACCAAGAATCTAATAATAGTTAATCTTGAACAATCCAATACTTCCGCTTTTTATCATTTTCCCTTCCCCGCTACTTTGGACGCTCCAGAGACATTATACGTACAAGAACCGAATTCCATTCTCCTACAAAGCACCACTTCAGCCCCTCTATATATACGAAATCAACATGTTATTGGGCCCCAGAAGGAAGGAAAAATCTTGTGAGGGGTAATCTGGGAGAAAACGAGATCTGCTCAAATTGTGCCCTTATTTCACATTCCAATTGAAATAAGCCTTCCACCCCCCCGTCTGGCCAATCGAACCATTTGAAAGAGGGGGGGGGGGGGTGCTCCTTAAGCCTCTTGGATGATCAGAGTGTCTGGGACACAGTGTGATTGGGCCCTTACCCTGCCAGAATCAGACCCACCCAGAATCCACCCTGTTCTTTTTTTATATACTTTTTTGGTCTCTTTTATGAAGCGCTGCCAGTGCGCCATACGCAGGCCAGATAGGAAGAAATAAAAAGCAGAGACAACCGGATGGAAGCCTCCGGCAACGGGAAGTCACGTTAACTCTTCCATGGAATTCCGCCTACCAGTCTCTCCCCCCTCTCTCTCCCATTCCCTAATTAAAAGAGTAGAACCAGCTCATAAAAATGTGCTAAAAAAATTGATCCTCGGGGCAAGTTGTATTCGCCCACTGAACATGGGGTCCCTCTGTTTAGGAAAAATGATATGTTGAGGGGCTCATCACCTTATTCGTTTTCGCTCGTGGATGGTTTTACACAATATGACCATCTGTCATGTTAATGGACAGATATTCCGGTAGATTTATTTACAACTACAAATACAGCTGTCTACTGGGTGTATGTAAGCCTGGAGGGGCGAATGAATAAGTGGTCTGTTGACCTAGAGCCAATACGAAGATGTTTGAATGCATATGATTTAAAGGATGGCAGTGCTAATCCATATGTTCAACAAACAATTTTTGGAAGTTCAAAATTTCAAGAATATTCTTTTCAAATTACTGTAGCAAGATAGTTTAGGATATCAGGTTGGTATTACGGCAGTTATAAGGCAAAGTAACGAGTGATTTTGTAAGTCATTATTGTAACAGTTAATTTGACTTGATGTGATTATGCAATGTGCAGAAGCTACAATTCAGGAAATATGGTTGCTGGACCAAGTACTACAAAATATTTTATCTACTTTTGAAAAAATTACAGAAATGAGCATTAAAAAATTATATGCGTAGAGAAAATTAATAATTTTCTTGAGTTTATTAGGCTACTCAATTTATATGTAGAGGAAATGCAAATATAATTATCATTCAAGTCTATACACGCGGCTGGTCAAGGTCCCAATTTTCACTGAATATATAATAAGCCTGCAATTTATACTAAACCTGTTATCTTATAACATATTATGTGTATGGATGGAATATTCCATATGCCTGAGTAGATCCACTTACTAATTTTGGTTGCGAAGTATTTTACAGTGCTTTTTGCCCTTCCCCCAGCTTAATCGGAAGGAAATTATTAATCATGCCACAATTTTTCGGTCTGTTTTCAATGAATTCTTAGTAATTCAAGCAAATAATTGGGCAAACATAACTGACATAATTCCAAAATTATTGTTCACACTGCAATGGTGAAACTATACACTTACATTAGTACATGTGTTTTACTATGATAAGTTAACACCTGCTGGGTATATGCGTACTGGCAAAAGGCATAGAGTCCCGCTATGGGAAAAGTGGTTGATGACAAGCAGCCGTATTCCCAAGAAACCCAGACCTACGAAAACAAGTCGACGACATGCATGGAGGAACAGTTTCACGCGAGAGACCAGCTGGGAAACAATAAGCCCCTGAAAACTGGGACAGACGACCTCAAAAGTGTTTATTAATCAACTGAACACGAACTGCATTTGGCACGATCAAGCAACCGGAATAGCCTCACGAATGCTAATAATAATCTCGCTAAATCATCAACACGGTATGTGAAATTCCCATACATTGATTGGGCACAGCTATCAGCAATACTTCGACCTTGATATTTGAAGCAAGAGTCCGAGAGATTTTCAGCAATAAATTTCAGACACACATTGCCTGCTGTTGATGTATTTCATTGCAATTCAAAAAGAAACGGAACACAGTCTAACATATAGGGTAGCATGGAATATCATAGCATACTGTATGGCTGCTGCTCCTTGAAGCCATCACAAAGGCCGTTGCAATGCGCCCAACTGGGATTCCGCAGCAATAATGCCGACGAGCTTGGAATTCCAGGCGCCATAACGTCCGTTGGCAAAGACGTTCACAGGCCAGCCCGCTCTTTTCTTGAGAAATTACAACCCCTAAAGCAGCCGGGCTCAGCCTCTATGAAAACTTTGGACCAATCTCGGAATTTCATCTGCTGCATTTTACGGAGCCATAAATTCAAGGGAAGGATGGAAGGGAAATGAAAAATACTTCTACACAATTCAACATTTTACCTGCTCTACATTTCAGAAAAAGCAATAACGTTTTTATTTATACTAAAGGGGGAAATTGCCAGCATTAAACTTCAAGGAAATTCTCCTTGTATCTCTTCCGAAAATTACAGAAATCTTTCGTTTCGTCTGCTTGCTGATAAGGATTCTTTTTGCCCTTCCAGCCAGCGAGCTGCTGCGTCAGTCTGGCGGCCAACGAATATTACTTTTGCCCCGGGGCAGATATGGCCCTATATATGCAGCAGGCTGTAATGGTGGTTAGTGATTTTTCTACTGAAGTTATATTATTAGGCCGAATTGAATCATGCATTTTATATCCAATTGGAAATGGCCCGTTGGAACAATTGGAATGATTGGTTCACACAACCTAATATTATCAGCTAATATGTATACCCTCAAAATTTATTATTAAAAAAATAAGCAGATTAGCACCAACCAATTGGAACACCCTATGTCACACCCTGCACATACGCGTTAACACACTACCACGTGCGCAAATTGGAATATTGTTTCACCATTTGGAGCAGACCATGCGCTCACATTACTCTACAAATAAAACTGAAACATCGAGCCCCGGCAATCAAATATACCGTAATTGGCTGCCATCGCCCATGTCCCAAGTTAATGAGAGCACCACTTGTTATTTCTATAAAAATGTAATGGTAATTAATAAAACAGTCATATGAACATACTAGCCAATTTAGCCACCGTACTAATCGGTGCCGTTAAAAAAAATGGGCGTTTTCACGTTTTGCGCTCACGAGGGTGAGAAATACGGTGGGAAATGACAGGAGACAATGCGAGAAGAAGCCATGTATTGAAAAGAAAGGTCCCATGAGCCCAGTATAAGAAGGACGGAAGCGTTAGGCATGCTATAATCATCTCCCAAGCTCCCCTCGTCTCCTCGTTCAACTTAGATCGGAGTTAAACTTTCAGAAAGCTGTGACGTAATTAAGTGTAATGGAGATTAGAATTGCCCATTTGCTTTAGGATTCAGTTAACAGCGCGGAGATTTACGAGTACTCTGTTTATAGCCCTTCAGTAGGTCTAATTTATATTCTCAGTCTTACTACTGTTTGTTGGCGGTACAGACCATCTGCTGCCGAGTATTCCATTCAATATTGTACTCACCTTTGCCCCTACTCATACTCTACTGAGTCACAATACGCTGGACTGCTAACTGTCTCAACTCCGGAGGGTGACATATCTGAAAGCGAGTCTACTTATGAAAACAGATTGAAATGACTATCACAAATAACTGTCAGTGTAGGATAGACAGTGTGGCTCGAGGATACATTTTTGACAGCCCATCCATTTAATGGTGTCGTACTGGTGGCGCCACCAGTACAACACCATTAATGTCCAGCACTGTACCAAACACATTTGGCCACATTTTTCCCTCGCCATATTCGCTCTTCAACACATGCTGACAGCGATAGTGCCATCTAATCACTCAAAATTGTACGCCCAGGCACGAACAAGAGCCGAATAATGTGTACCGGTGTGTAATACAAGCGCATCCCACCATCGCAGATATGCATACATTTTGCCGACCGGGATCGGGGCTGTGGGCCTGCAAATCAATCAGGCCCAAAAGAATGATTTACTACATAGGCGAGTGTCGGATGTGATAACGCTGTCAGATCTGATTTCCTCGTGGGAACCATTTTGGCTCTAATGGCAGGTATGATGAGCGGGTCTGCACGTCGGACTATACCCCACGTTTATTATGTACGGATGGAATTCTGAACATTACCACGTGCACACTATACCAGCTCATCAGTCAGGGGTGGGTAGGGGGTTCAAAACAAAAAAACAAAAAAAAACAAAAAAAAAAAACATTTCCAGCTATGGTGGGCCACTGGCGATTACTTGCTTCTCCACGTTGCTAGGGATCTGGTGAATAATTCATTTCATAACCACAGGCCGTGTCCACATGCCTCGCCTTGTACGCCTATTGTCCTGTACTTGCATACATACTAATCTTCGCAGGCTCACTTTTTACGAGGTATTTTGTGATTACTTGCCCCACACGTGCACGTGATTATTCGAGTGTGACTATGAATATGCGGCGTGAATTTTGTACGAAACAATACCAGCTTAATCTCATATACCGGTAGTCTATACAAGCAATAGAAAAAGGCATAAATAATATTTCAGAACCTATTTTAGATATTTGATATATACCCAAATTTATGCAAGCTGAATCGTCACAATGGGTTGACGCCATAAACAAAGGGTACAGTTACGCAAAAATTCTGAAACCCTTGGGGAATCCAACGTGATTAAGGGCGATATAATTTCATCCGCTAGGCGCACGTAATGAAAAGAGGCGTGACAAAAAGGCGGAATAACACTATAAAACCTTAATTAGGCTGTTATATATGTCAGCCAAAACAGCGGTGAGAGGTAGATGACACGATTTCTCAAGCGAAAAAGTAGCTAAATACAACATAGCTACTCGCAATAAGCCATTTGATCGCAAGATTTTTATTGACTTCTTTACACTAGCCGACTTCTTATAGCTGCTAAATATTATTCAATTAATTAACATAAGTTGTGGATAAGGATAGTGGCTATAATGAGTTATATAGGTTTGCAAATTGTGTACAGGCTGATGCCCTGTAATTTACAGCATATTTTGTTGCTCTCTTAAAAATGTAAAACATTGTTGCAGTAGTTCTGTTATGTCTTCATGGTTTGATAGTCAAGGAAAGAAAGATGGGAGAGATAACAATATTTCTCTGCAAACCTTTATGATTTTCTTAGCCAGTCCATAAATTTTTACCATCTCTATAAAGAAGGGGACGGGGAGGTAAACCCTCTCTCGCAAGTGACACAGAAGTAGTTTTCAGGCTTACCAAAAGTGAATAGTCATTCCCACTATGAAGTACAGGTTGGTAGAAACAATGACCACATGACATGGTTCCGCTTTTTTAGTTTAGTCTGTGCAGCAGGCCACGAACGATTCCAATAAAGTCATGGGTAAATTTTTAATCATTCCCGGAATTATTTGGCTGTCTCCATATGACAAAAACCCATATTAACATATTTTTGAGGTGTTACCAGTAAAAGTGATATTAATGTAGGAAGTTGTCTAAATTGCCCAACATACCTTGCCGTAGGCCTGTAATAGAGTAATACAGCTGCTATATACAAGCTGACAAACTAATTTAAACATATGCAGAATATTGAACTCTTTACGTAGCTAACTGTCACTCAAATATTATATTATGATATTAGGCATTGTTTAGTATTAGTGCAAGACTTTCCACAACTAACTTTGCCAATTCAAATTAAAGTTGTCGGCAACTGCATGGGTCTCCTTATATAATATTACGGTTGTCCTTTAATTCCAAACATCTGATATGTAATTTCACTGTAAGCTTAAACAGAAATAGTCATATGTATACTAAAACCTAACGTCCCCTCTCAGAACGCACGCTCTTTCAATCCCAAGAATATCGTATCGATCAGGGATGTCTGATTACATAGCCTAGCAATTGTTACATTAAAATTTGACATTTCAAGAGATTTCGATTAGTAGCAGTTTGAGCAGACAACAATAATTCTGATAAATCATACAAACTCTGGGAGTATATGGGGCACAAACATGCTGTAGAGCAAAACTACTATACTGAGCTCATGGCCTAGTTTTTATATTAAGTTATATTGCTGTGCCTTCTTATTATACATATGGTGCAGATTGCGCCTAAGCAATTTTTTACACATGTAGCCTAACACGCGCTACTTGACCTTTGTAACCAAAACACATAGCAGTATGATAAAAGCAAATGTGCAATGAAATGCCAAACTAAGTTGGACCACTTTTTGCTGTCAAATTATAAGGTAATAGCCACTGTAATATCCAGCCAACTATGCGTACATGCTACTCACGCGTTGAAAATATTAAAATTACCAAATATTTCTAGCATTATTTACGGTTTCCTTCAACTGAGAGAGCTGCTTGAAGTAATAAGGGGAAAGTCTGAAATTTTATTCAGTCTAGTTTAACTTTCTTTGCCTCAAAGTGTGTCTACCATTATAACTCGATAGCAGTGACAATGTCTATCATCCGAAAGTCCATGAGAGCATAGAAATTGTCATAAACTCTCTAACAGTTATACCACTGTAACCATTCCGCATTTCTCCCAAAGGAAGCAAGTTTGAACCATACTGATGAGTCACGAATTCAGTCAAGCGAAGAGGTTCCACTCTGACCAGTTTTGATATATTGCGTGAGGACATCCTTAGTGCTAAGAAAGCATTATTCTCATTACCAGATTGCCATATGAACACATTGCTTCCCACCCTTCCAATGTAGGGTTGAGCCTGAGGGTGCGAGCATGGGGGCTGACATGTGCGCAGGTCCTCCAAAATAATCAGGTGGAAGCAGGGGGAGGGCGGGGAGGGTGTGTTGCACCAGACGACTTACCCACAGCGTAGGACCAACTTGACTAACGAGGGGGGTCCAACAAGAGCGCACTATGGTGACAACAACGGTGACCGACATGTCCCACCCTCACTACTGCCACGCACTCCACTACACATATGGGTACTGGCTGCGTCCTCACTTACGCACCCAGCAGGTCACACGCACACTTTGACCTGTTTGCTATGCAGAAAAGTCCGACAGAGATGAGAAAAGGCCCATTCACACAGGGCAGCTAGGCAAGATCGATTACCTTGGGCTGCCTGCCTGCCACAGGTTGCAGTGGGCGGTTACGGAGACGGTCACGGTACGCCGGTGAACCACTAAATACCATCCGCGGCCGCCATAGCCATGCCAAGCCATGCCATGATGCCATCCATGCACTCGCCCACCCCCATCCCACCCTCCAGGCACCCCCACTCCTATACCTTTGCTTTTTGCCCACCTGCCCATCTGCCTCACACAACTTTCCCTTCCTTCCTATATGATCCGCACACTTATCTTGCGCTTCCCAGACACACACAGTCATTGTCATATGTACAAAACCAGTACAAAAGCGACCTCCTAATGGTCGACGTACCATTAATAAAGCTGATGGGCACAGGATTGTAATTACAGGTTACGCGGTTACACGTGGTGTAACTCGCAACTGACTTGAACCTCCTGCCTTCATAACACGCGTATTACATTGTGTTGTATCGGGAAAAGTCCATCAACAGCAGTTTTTTATGTCCGTGTACACCATATGCACTAGCCTAAGGGTATTACAATCTTGATCTGATTCAATGCCACTCGCTGCCAAAGAAAAGAGCGCTGTCAGATCCGAAAGGTGCGATTACAACCAGGCGGTGTGATTATCTCATTAGCGACCACCGCACACTTATTACAGGGCATTCCGATCTCTGCTGGGTTTTTAATTAATTATTGTAAAGCCAAGAAGGTGCGACCAAATCCAGGAAACGCAGACTTTGACAAGTATTTATCCTCGCTTTCTGGTTTGTGTTTTCGGACAGCGTTTTCGATCATATCGCAGATTCCTAATTGCAATTTTTGAGAGCGAACGCGCTTTGGGGAGTCCAATCAGGTACTGACCGTTACATGTTACCTCAAATCCAATAACGATTCTGCGAGTGAAAAATTGCTCATTTGTGGCGATAACTCATCTTAGGTTCTGATGAAGCCTATGCGCCACAGCTGCGTGCACATGTCAGAACCAGTGTTCCAAAGCGGGTTTCCGGTTGTCGCGTACCTGCATGGGTTATCATTTGGTCCGTCATCTTATATTAAAACCCTAGCAATTACAATTCATCAATAGTCAAAAGCATCGAGGCAATAAAAAGCCTTAGGGGGCGAAAGAATTGACCGGATTTTACCGTATGTCCCATGCTGTAAATAACTTTTAAACGTCATGTCTTGTGCATGAAAAAAAAATCCGATGCAGATGACAGCCCCCTGCTCAGATATAAAAATACCTGTAAAAATGTAAACGTTCCCAATGGGGCCCAATCAATCCCCGTCCCCGCTGTTCCAACTGGTCACTCGCTACATTGCTATTAAATTCGCACATTACGCTCCTGAAACCATCAGACTTTTTTTTTTAAACGGAGCAAAAATATGCACGATATTAATTTTAAAGTTGGCAGCTATTCCAGTGGGTGCCAACAGATGAAGGCAAGATGGCCTAAGGGTACGGCGTCTTTGTCGGCGGGTTTCGACCATGCCGAACCGGCATTCAGCCCTGCATCGCCGGCCTAAGGAATTCGTGTAGCTTGACGCGCCCTGTCACTCTTCTCCTTCCCGGCTTCAATAGTTACGTGACACTCCCAGTAGCGTTACGGACTCATTTTTCTTAAGAGGATACACTGCTCATTAGTAGGTGCAATAAGAATAGAATAAGAAAATGTGAGGAGGCCTACGACATTGGGAAGGACGTACGTGAAATGTTTGTGTTAACGTTCCCTCAGGTTGGGAACCTTTTGATGGCAGAATGAGAGGACGGTCCATCGGTCGTTGCGTCAGCACTGCATACCTTTATACGATCCCGTTTCCCTATGCTTATTTCTCCCTGAGGAGCAATGGAGTTACCTCCTGCACCTTATGGCACAAATTTATGAGTGCCGCCTACATATATATACTCCAGTGCTATCAGGGTCACCCCAAACTTGGACCATTTTTTGGGAGGGCCTGCTCGATAGTTTCCGTCATGTGTGAGCAAGCCGAACCCTCGGTTCAAACTATCAATGTTTACGGTTGGCCGTGTACAAGGACATGCAAATGGAATTCAGTTGTTACAGAGCTATTCGTCTAATGCACGCGATGCAAACAATTTTGGCGCTCCATGTGCCATTATGATACCTGACGAGTCCAGCCGACACACATGCATTGCACATTACTACCATTAGGGTTTCAAGTGGAAGTGCTTGCTCTGCGCATATCTCCGGCTGTCAAGTGGCCCGCTCGAGCCCTCGAAAATTTTCCAGAACGATGCCAAAGGCTGGCTAATGAGCAGTGCTGTCACTGTATCTGCCCCTCGAGTCCAACGACATGTGTCGGCTGCGAGTGCACTCTCCATTATGAAACTCGCGATATGAGCAGTAAAAACTTGCTCTGTTTCTTTCCGGCAGGAAGCTACCCCATACCATATCCATATACACCCAACAATGATACTTTTCATATTTAAATTCAAGCATGTCGCAAACAGTTTCCTTGGTTACCATACAATGTCGTAAGAACCTAACAATGCATAACGATGAATCTGACTTCCTTATTAGTTGGATGTCACATGAATTTTGTGCATGTTTTTCCTCGACCCGGACCGGGATGCGGTATCGAATTTTGCCCTCCAGGCTCGTCACTTCTCCCCGGCAATTTCGACCGGAAATCCGTCACGTATCCGTCATCTGGATAGTGAATCAAAACTATTTTTCGCACTTTTTCGTGACTCACCATGAGGCATTTCTCTATGGTTTGAAAATCAGAAATGCTACACCTCAAAAAATCGGAAAAAAAAACCCAGGAAGGTTCAGGGGCCTGGGAAGGTAAAAAAAAATTGCTCTTACCACCATGCCCATAATTGAAGGCGGACGTGGCCCAGGAAGCCTACCCTCTCTAAGTCTCCCTAAAAGCTACCGCCTTCTTTTTCACCCCCCGGTGTGAATTGCGTCTCTTGGCTTTCCCTTTCTCGGGACCCTCCAAAATATCTCACTTTGCCGAGTGGTAGTCGAGAAAAAAGGGAAGGTAGACGGTGGATCAAGAGGGGAGCCATGTTCTACCAATTTTTCCCACCGCTCCAAAATTATTGGGCCACCATAAAAATAACGGCTGAGGGTAAAATATATCCGATAGTTCGGAAAATATACAATTGAAAGTAAAGCTTCTGTTTCAATACAATGAGTAGAATGGCAGTTTTCAGGGACGTCAATCTTCGTCCTAAAACCCCTGTGTGTCACGTGCTGGAGCCATAAGAGAGTTGCTCTTGCCGCTTCTTCAAGGATAAGCCAAGAAAGAGTGGGGCTCAGAAGAATACGAGGGAGCTAAAAAAGAGCGTGCTGACCAAACCGGTCAGCCTACGACAGCCAAGAGATGTCTTCATTTTGTTGCAGGGAGAGCCGGGAGCTGTATCTTGCCTAGGAATGTGCCCAAGAAGGTCAGCCACCGCTTTTTTTAGGCCCATTCAAAATATCTCTTAAACTGAACTAAGACGAGGTCTTCTCACCTCTCTAAAAAAAGGTTATATGGACTATATGGCCTGTATTTTTTTTAAAGGTCATTTGCTATGATAGCATAGATTCTCAAGTTAGACAGATTAAGTGTGGAGCATAGGGTTTCTGTAATGCCTGCGGCGGAATTTGACGGCGGCTGGAAGCTGTCACTCATAAGATGGATGTGATTGTCACAAACGAATGACAGCGGGAGATGGGGGGGGAGACAGCAACGTTGCCTGACCCACTCCTCTGCCATTAAATAATTTTTTGCTTCCGTTTTTTCTGAGATCTCTTCACAGCCCTGCGTCACCGAGTTGTAAGTCATATCACTAGGTTGGCTGAAGAAGAATTCTTGTGCAAAATATTAAGTGACAATTAACCAAGGAATGGAATGTCAATAATTACAAGAGATTTAAAAGTGGACACTGATCCTCTCAATTTTTATGATGTACCACTGTATATAAAGGGTGTTTATTATTTAAGCCTCCAACATCAGAGTAATTGTTGACCCTAAACGAGTCTAAAATGTAGAAGGATATCGAAGGACCAAAGATTAAATATGCAAATGATTTACATACCCTTATAAACACCGGTGACCTATAGGTGCTTAGGGAGCTACGATATGAGTGTGTTAGGATTACTGAACATGGTACCCTAGCAAAAAAAATTCTCTTGCGCAGTAACTATTATCACGTTCCTATTTTGCTCCTTAGGCAACCACTGCATCATGTTACAGGATGTTCTGCCTGCTTTCGTGCTGTAGTGTTGGCTGTCACATGTGTCTAGGAAGCAAATGTGTCTGGTGGTCATCATGTGACATTTTTCACTCCTGCAATTTGACTCGTTTTGGACCAACGAGTATGCTGGCGTGGGGATGTTTCACTAGTAAGAAACACCTTCTAAGCGATCCAATATCTAATAGGGCCTATATCCTGTTTGTTGCAAGCTTTTATACGGGTGTTCCAGATTCGTGGGTCACTTTTTGATAACTGCTATCGGGCGATATCAGTTATCAAAAAGGGACCCACGAACCTGGAACACCCTGTATACAGTATTATGGTACTGTGCACAGTGTTCCATCAATTTCATAAGGTGAGACAAAAATTACATGCATTAACTGTGTATAGACACTTACATCTAATCTGATTGCGCGCAAGAAATTACAGCTTAGAAAAACAGGGTATGGTTTTAGGTCATCAGATTTCTTGCCTCCTGACAAGCCCGACCACACACCTCACTCCTGTAATTCGACCTAGTATCTAACATCTGAATCCCACACTATACACTGACTGACAGGTTTGTTGCGAGCAGCGAAATCCGACACAATGCCATGTGGGTGGCCTACCTCACCATGACAGAAGGTTTATAAAAATACGTACTGTGGATAGAAAATATTTGACTGCACGCATAGCAGCATCAAAATTACAATCACTGTTATTCGTATGACTAGCACGAAGCTTTAAATGAGAGTATATGACACAATTGTGAGTGTGCAGTTCCCCTCCCTCATTCCTGATTTTTGCAACAACGACCTAACCGAGCCGGCTGTTGTATCCAGATAACTAGCTAGCTGGGTGTGTGTGTGTGCATGTGGGGTGTGTTTGTGTGTATGCAAAGCCCCGCAGCTTCAGCAGCAGCATCCAGCCCGTGGGAATTCTGCCCGGGGGCTCCCCTGCTGTAATTTCCAAGTCCTGCTGCCAGCAGTATATGGAAAATTGGGCTGCAGCACGAGCAATAAAAGCATGGTTGGAAAACAATAAAAGCCAACCACCAGTGTTGGGGCGTGTGCTGTAAAATCTATGGATGCACAATCGGTACTAAGACGCTTTGGAATTCGGGCTCCCCTTGCCGCACCACGGGGCCCAAATTGCTCCCCGGAAAACAAAACTCTGCATGTTGTCCCGATTAAACTATGGCCTTTATAGACCTCAACCGACGAGGCCCAACGTCAAATGACAACCAATACATAAACTGGTCAAGGTAATGGCCTGCTATTCCCCTGCTTCTTTCCTTCAAACTTCATACTCTGAAGCCTCATGCCTCTTTTGCATATACCAGATTTACTTAAAAGATAGACTTTATTCGCCTATGTGATTTTTCCCCCTATTTTTTGTACATGTTGGGGTTTATGTGTGATTTACTTCACATACAGGTTGGTTACTAATGATTCAAACATATTTATAGGATAAACTAGTGATGTTTACCAGAGGGTTCCTTTACACATTTAAAAAGACATTATTTTGTCCGCCGCAGCATGGTTATGGAGATAACGGGCTTTAAACATAAGGTACGAAATATCCTGACAGTTATGCGTCCCACAGCGCGACCTTGCCTTTTTCATTTAGATATTGCCACAGAGTGTTGCCATGTAGTTTTATATCAAAGACGATGGAAGTTGACCATATAATTTCTTGACAACACTCAAGAGGAAAGACCAGAAATTCAAAGGAAGACCTAAAATTCAGAATGATCAGAGTCATATTTGACCGATTTCTGCATATTATGAAAGTTTGACTATTTTTTTGGATAGTTTTTTCTGAAACATTTTCTATAGAGAAGTGTAATTGCTCTAAGCAGACAGATGAAATTATCATTAGAAAGTGCCCTTCCAGGAAAATATGTATTATTCAATGCCCCGCGCAATTTTAATGAAAATGTGACTCTGATGATCGTTCTGCATTTTAGGTCTTTAGATGCAACAACTGATATGACATGAGACTTTATGTCAACATATCAATAGCCATTTGAATATGTGAACTACTTTCACCATGTGAATCGAGATAAACTCTCTGCGTCACGATGTAAAATACAAAAAGGTAATTCAGAACTTTCGTGTATCATTCGGAGTGGACACATGTAAACTACTGTAGAAATAGGTGAGTAATCATTTGTAACAAATGGTTAATTATAAAATATACGGAACTGCACCAAAGAAGTCAGCCTATATCATTGACCTCTCACTGTCCCCCAAAAAGGGTTATGCCCTCGAATATAAATAAATAAATAAATAAATAAATAAATAAATAAATAAATAAATAAATAAATATCATTGGCCTCTCAGTTTAGTATACAGGTGGCGCACTGATGCCCAAGCCCACATACCAAAAGAGGAGTCTCAGGGGAACGACTTATGAATTGTTTATCCCATAAATCAGTTTAAATAAAATCATTAAGATAAGTACCGTATTAGTATAGCTTAGATTGGTGTTTCCATTGGGTTGCTTCTTTTTAAACTGATTGGTGAGGGTAAACAAACCATAACTTATTGCTCCCTCTCTCTCTCTCTCTCTCTTTCCCCTACTCCCTTCTTGCACCCTTCTAGAGGGGCAGCATCAGAATAATATTCATAACCGTTAGTCGCTTTGGTTAATACTTGTAGAAGGTATTTGATGAACAAAGGGGTTTTATTTTGGCATGGAGGGTCCTTATGTTTTCTGTAAATTAATATCTGGAAATTGTGGTATTACAAATACCGTCCTTTGTGGTCTAACATGTAGGTTTTTTTTCTAAATTCTAATTCTGATTGCAGACATACATTGTAACTTTGTTGGTATGGAACCAGCTTTTAACGCATTTTTCGTATAACATATTCAGCGCAGAACCTTCAGGAAGACAGAGCAGGGTTAAACTTAGTTTGCAATATCAATTAAACAATTTAAATAGCCCCTTTTTTGTAACATGATGGGCGGGGTTTTGTTGTTTAGAAATCTTCGAAAATTATAATTCCAGCCTCGTATTATTCACCCGCACGCAGGACAGCTACTGACTTATTACTACTTAAATTACGGCATAAGGTTTAGAATAGTCCAAACAATAATTTGTACCGAATGTCTTGCGGTAGTGCAGTAATGTCTTCAGCAAGTGGCCAACTGCACAGGACAAAAGCATAAAGTGCCCATTTAAAACGCCGTGAATTTTCTTTGGGCATGTCCCTTCCCTCTTACATACTTGCTTATACTGATCTCTATGTAATGGATATCACCAAAACAATAGGTTGTATATAACATAATATGCCACCTACCATGCAGGAAAGACGATTAATAAAGCTAAAATAATAGCTAAAAATATCATACACATTTTACAAAGTTAGAACTTTCACACAGACAGAACGATGACGATATTAAGATTTGTCCCAAAGAACATCCCAACACATCAAATCTGGTTTAGCTTATTATAGATTTAAATCATGCTAGACGTAAAACAACTATATAGTAACCCACTTTCACAGTAATTGCGGTGGCAAGTTATACAATAATTCATCAGTAGACTAATCTTGGGCACATTCTAAAGCCAAGCAAATTTCACAACACCCTATCCATAAGTCCCGTGAAACCCGACGCCATTTTAATCGGCTCATGGTGACGTCATTGATACATAACGACCGTTAGGTATGGCAATGACTATTTGTAATCCTCATTCCGCCCCGATCAATAATACCACATACAAATGCACGTTAATTGGCGCCTTAGATAAGTTATTACCACAGTGCGCCTGGTAATTTAGCCTTGCTTACAGATGGCCCATCATGACTAAGTCCAGATCCATCTGCAGATATTAGTGTTCTTCTATGGGATAAACTATGTCTGTACAAGACAGGGTAATACCAGCTTATCATTGATGCAGAGACTGGGAGTGTTTAACTGGTGAATGATGCTTATAGCAGACTTTAGTATTTAGGTTCCAGTTTTTGAATCAAACGTCCGCTAAAATCGCATTATATATACAGTAAATGTTAAAATATTTTAGCTCTCACTTTAGAAGCGGTATTAGTATGCGAACAACAATATTATGCCACCTACTGTACATTACAACATATACTATACAGTTGAATAGTGGCCTACTGCAGATCATGCACCATTGTTAGCCCGAAATATCGAGTATTTCGAGGTCCATGGTTTACACGTCGAGTTTTCTCGCTTCAAAATTAGGTAACTACTGTATAAGCGGATAAAATATACAAAATTGTTGCATTCTTTGTGCACGTCAGGCTGAAATAGTGTGGTCCAACATTATAGTTCCCTGCGAGAATTTGTATTTCAATTTTGATGTAATTGGTGGATGGCAACTTTTTTTTAGTAGCACGTATCTCTAAAATTGACTTTGATGATTACGCACTAATTATTTTCTGCACAGCACGCTGGCATCAATTCAAATGGGTTATTACAATATAAATCCTTTCTATACTTATTACTAATTACTGTCTTATTAATGACACTTTTAGTGAACACACTATTACTCAAAAATAGACTGTCATTTACCAATACCACCAAAATTGAAATGAAAATTACTGTAGGTATACTTAGCACCATCTCCGGCGACTTGAAACTTGAAATAACTGTACATTTGCGAGACCTACAGTATAATGTCTCGGTTTGCAATAATTCTATAGGTTTTACTTTTACACACTATCAAGCACCATTTTCATCAAAAATTTTACTTCACAAAGCAAAAGGGATAGCCAACAAGATCCATATCTTACTTGCTTTAGTGTTCTTTACAAATACCAGAAATTCTCATTCAGTTCAACTGCTGCGAATATTTCACCATCACCGCGATTTAATCACGGATTTCGCTCAAAACCCGCAATGGTGCAACCCAGCCTAAAGCAGTTGAAAAATCTCTAAGTCTTTTTACTTTACTAACGCACTGCTTTGGCAACATGCTTTTCCTGCACATGATTCTCCCGTAACCTATTTCATGGACTACTGTGCGTGGGTATACTACGGTACTGTAGTTTAGGCCAGAACAAAATATATCCTGTATACAAATTCTCTGGGAGAGATCAAAATTACATCTATAATGCTAGATGATCTCTCGTGGATGTTCGGTACAGGCTAGTAAAATGTGCATTTTTATGTTCCACCATATATAAGCTTAGTTCCAAACTATCGCATCATAAATTTTTAAGAAATGTTCTCATAGCTGGCCGGCTCTCTCATAATTATATCGTACTGTAGGCTACACCATATACTATACTATATCAATTATATATATACTGACTCGGGAGAAATTTGAATACAGGCTGGATATGCTGTTGCATAACTCAAGAACTCACATTAAAAACCTGAGAATAACTCCTTCCTGCATGTCGCGTCGGCACTATTTTGATAACTCCCTCACAATTACTCATAATGTGTCAGATTTATGCTGTATGAACATAATACGCCAATTCGATTCCGTCGCGATTCCGTTCATTTCAGTACTTGTAACGATCACAATACCTTACTGCGTGCATGTCTTGTTTGCAAAATTCTAAATGACAAAGAGTTTAATCATACATGCACCGTAAGCTTTCCAAATGATGTGCGTAACTCACTGCCAAACTTGAGGGTGAGGCAATAGGAACAGGTGGAATTTATCTTCCTCGGTATTTTTATTGTTACAAATGTGATCTAACTCATAAAACATTCGGTATGTGTTCACTGGCAGAGAACGGAAGAAAAGCAGATTGTTTGCATTGGAATCTTTATTGAATAAACACAAAATTCCAAGCGCCAGTCACTCTGCCTACTGTAGTTCAAGGCTGAAGTTGAGCCAACAGTGAAAGGTTTGTAGAACCTGTACACTTATGGCAGCATCTTACTCACTGATATGCAACTTTATGCATATCCCATAGATAGATGCTCCAAATATTTGTGGAGCATGGCTATAAACTGTACAAAAATGTTCCGTCTACCCTTTCTAATGGCTCCAACTTCCTTTCTCTGTATAGCAGATTTTGCACATGCTTTTATTACCCCCCGTTTTATTTAGTACTCGCATGTATCCCGAAAAGAATTGTGATTTTTATATACTGCACTAAAATTTACAAACATTGAAAAGATAACTAGTAATCCCTCTCGTACCAATAAAATAGAAGTAAAATCATAAAGTACGCATTAACTTGATCCAGTACCTATGCTGTTGCCTATAGCATCGAGGAGAATGCCTTTTCCATTCTGAAACTTATAATATATGGTATGTATAGGGACTATACACATTTCAGTATGTTAGGAACTTATTTAAGGAAGCTAATCCTACATGCCGCACTCTGAAGCTTCTGTTTGTGCATTTTTTGCAGAATACAATTTGGAATCCAATTCAGACTGACTTGCACTGTAAATGTTGCGTAAACGTGCCTGTAACCCTGCCCAAACAGGTAAATAATGGGCCACATTGTGACAAGTTGGAAAGAAGACTAATATTTTTTGAACATGGAAGCGATATGTAATTTTAAGGATCCATATCATACGGGAACATTATAGACCTATAATCTTATGTTCAAAATAATTGAATTCTACTATACTGTATTGTTACAATGTTGTAGACCTGAAATGCAGAATAATCATTTATATTATTTTGCCTAATGTCGAAATATGATGTTTTGAAGTTTGAAGATTGCATTAGCCTGCATGGAATCTATTTTATTACTGTAAAACTTGCATGAAGGGGATTGTAATATATTTCTGCAGGAAAAATCTGGCCTATAGAGATAACAGAGTACATGTGAAGGACTATAGGTTCAATAATGCCTAACTCAATTTCGACCAAAGCATGACTCTCTTTGTTCTACATTTTACGTCATCAATTTATTTGTTTTAAAATAATGCAGTATATTTTTCCCTTTACAGTAATAGTGTAACGTTAAAGGAAGGGTTCAGGCTTTCGGCCGTTGGGCGCCAGAATTCATCAAGAAAATCACTACTAAGGTTATTCCGAATAATTATGCCGTCAGTTGGTTCCGTCACACTTCTCCCGAAACAAAACTCGCCCGATATAACCCGATGCGACATGACCCGATGTAATTAGTGATATCTGCAGATTAATTAAGTAATCCCTTCAGTACAATCTGTAGGCAAGGAATCCACCTTGCTGTTGATTACAATCTCGACACTTAATTCCGATTAACTAGCCCATGCGAGGACTGCTCAAGTTTGTACCGGTATATCGGGCGAGTTTGCTTCTAGCGAATTTCCGTCGGCCGAGTTTGTTTCGGGCGAAGTGGTATATGATACCCTCAAAAGCACGACCTTATTCGTCCGATATAAAGTATTTTAATGAATCAACCCGCATCATTCTTGTCATTCTTCTGTGCAACTTATTTCTTTTTTCCCCAAAAGTGCAACCCTATACCGTATTACCTCACTTAAAGCGGCACGCCGGTGTAGTCGAGGTCGACCAGTTTAAAAAAATGCACGATCTGGTGGCTATACCGGCATGCCGGTATAAGACGAGGTTTTCTTAAGCACAGCATTATCACGACCTTTGTGAAAAATTATTATTACTCAAATGAATGCATAATGCCATGTTCTACGGTACGGATGCAGCCACGACACTTCTATTGCCTGACACATCCCATAAGATCGTTCATTAAGTTCTTTCATGGCATCATTTTCATATAAAAGTGCAAGGATGCAAGAAGGGAACCATACCTACCAGGATATTTCATAAGTTGGATATGGATTTTATTATCTGAAGAACGAGGCTTCTCAGACAAATTGATACCACTACACAAAGTGAACCTCTGATTAACAACGAGATCTGCGACCAGCGAACTATTGAGCAAAACGAAGGACTGAAGAAATTTCCCTTGATCCTTTGTAATGTCAGAGCAGGGTGAATATGCTGGGATTGGTCACCCTATGCCCTGTGCAACAGATGAACTTGCATATTCTCACAGCCCTGTAGGCCTGTACTCGCACATTTCTCACCATAAGGTTGGTTTTAGTACAGTATACCATATGCATTCCAAACAATTTGACAATGATCAAAATGACTGAAATCTACCTCGGTTATTGCGGCATGTTGGCCACCTCCGGCTTATACCGGCATGCCGCTTTGAGTGAGGTAATACGGTATTACAAAATACTTTAATGGCTAATTATTATTAAGTTACAATGTCTCACTCATATCGACACAGTCGATACCTCCAATGATTTTATGCTAGTAATAATTAAGCAAAAATGCAGCGCTGGCGTGAATATATGGCAAATAATCCCAAAACACCTTGATAGCTGGCAAATTCTCATTATGACATCGCAGTTTCCAAATGAACGTCAGAATGTCGGCAGTACAAAACATTTTATGGTATGTGAGTAGTTAATTGTGTTTTCCTGCCTAATGATATATGCAAAGCTGGAGAATTAACACTTGTGAGCAAAGATCAAGGTACAAAAAGTGAGGTCTCCTGAACGAAGCCAGTGCAGTGGTGGCGACCAGACAATCAGTCATCAGCTTACAAAAGAGAATCAGCTGCTACGAACTCTGACCACGTAGATTTTTAACTATAAGTTAACCATGGTTAACTTATAGTTAAAAATCTACGTGGTCAGAGTTTATGCATGACAGTAACATTTTGCCATCTCATACTTATTACACTTATGTGGACAGAAGTGTCCAGTCCTCTGATCCCATGAGGTGAGAGGTCTGAAGCAAATATCCTATGTATTACGAATTTGCATATTGAATACCCATATTATTTTCATATTACACTGCTACCTAACTACCAATGCCGACACACCGAATATAATAATACGCAGCGTGGAGATATCGATTTTGGACCAGTTTCCGGGTGGCAACAGTGCAGACTTGGGATAGCCAGCCATCAGCCTCCCTCTAAGCCAGCAGCACAAAGTGCGCTTGCTCTCAACCAAATTGCATCCCGAGCACCAATGGAGCCGCGTGGCCACACCACCTGGCCCACCAATGGCGCCCCTAATCATCCGGGACATGGGCGGAGGGGAAGCTGCATAGTTGCCAGCTCCATCTTTCCACCCTAGTTCCCCCCCAACTTCCCCTCAGTCAATCCTCCATTACCGCACACCATAGTCCTCTTGAAGGAATAGCAAGCATTAAAATGCCCCCCTCCCCTCCAACACCAGCGTCATTCCCTCCCTCCTCCCACCCTTTCTGCTCCTTGCAGATAATCCCGGAGGCCCCGGATTTCAATTCTATTCCTCCGCCTTGCTTCACTTACGACCCACAGTTATCGGGGAGGCGCAAGATCCCCTGGTAATTTCAAAGCCTAGGCCTAATAGGTGATATCAGAAGTCGAAATGTTAATGAGGCCAGGATAATAGCCTTCCTGAAATAATCCAATTTCCCTTCCCCGGTGTACAGGAAGGGTGGTCACAAATGCGCCACTACCCGTGATACCGATTCATTTAATTAGCGCGTGCGAAAGGGGTGAGGTGTTGCTAACATCCTATGCCCTTATGTATAGACTAATTACGGCAGAAATGCCGGCGTGACTTTTTTTTAAAGAGTGCGTGTCTATAGTGCGTATCCAGCATGTTGGTGCGTTTTGGTATCAACAGATGTCAGTGGTTTTCAGCCAAGCATCAGCCGTATCGCCTTGTCAATTCTATATGCAATCCATGTAGAAGACAAAATAATGTCACAACTGAGTAGTACTTGGGCCAAAATTAATGTTGCTATTGTTATGTAAGACGGACACTATTTCTATGCGGTCATGAATATTTCACAGTAGGCCTATACTGGGATATATTCACAAGCCAATGAACTGGATAGAAGTTGATGATCATCACGGGCAATGCACTTGTCCCTCGAAGCACATAACAACAAAGATAGCATATAAAGTGACGATTACCATATATAGCTTTTCAGTCAGCTTTGGCTGTAAAATGAAGTGATACCAAGGAATTCTCAAATTAATTGTCGATTATCAGGAAGTGCAAGATTCAATTTTTTAAATTCTTACCGCCATTAATTAACGTTAGCTGATGGACTATGCTTTGTTCGACTGCTTGTAATTTGGCGCATTTTAACCTGCCCAAACATTTTCATGGATAATGTGTAACGAATAAAAAAACATGATGCAGAATGAAGTGTACAATATATATTTTCTGTCTGAATTAGCCCATTAATAAGACAAAATCAGTAATTTGAAGTTTTCCTTTCTTATAGATAGTTTATCAAGTACAATTACCTCAACTGAGATTAAGAATGCACATGCATCATTAACTTTTTTTAATCATTTTTCTGAATCTAGTACTTCATGCCCTTGTCTCACTATCAGACAAGTTTCAGGAATACCCCTCCCATTGAAGGAGATATCCGGTTAATATACATGTAGCTAATTTATCAATTGCTGCAAGTCTTGAAACCAGCTTGAAACCCCCCTTCACAATACCCTGCAGTACTGATCTTGCACCCAGCGCAGCGGTGTGACCAACACTAAAACCAGNCCCAACGGGGCTGTGAAACGTTCAAGAATGTCACTACGTTGAAAAATAGGCAAGACGGTCTACCATCATTAGAGTGGAATTTTCATTTAAATAAGTTTAACCAAAAAACACTAATATTGATTTGATCCAATAATTTCAAAAAGTGGCATCATAGTTATATCAGTGAAAGTTGGTGATAACACAGTATAGGTCTATCACATAGGTATATCAGTTTTATGAAACGTATAGCTCAGTTTTTGCTCTCAAGAGTGCTACAGTATTATGAAAATGTTGTCTTTATTGCTATCATTTTGCCATTTTTGAAGTTTTTGACTCAAACTACTTTGACCGTGTGCGGTAAAAAGGTGTATAAGTTTTTTTCTTTGGCACAGACGGGCACGTGATACAGTAAAAATGGAATGATCTATATTAATTTTAAATTATAGTGAAATAAACCATGTTGGTTGCCTATGCTCAGGATACCGTCCAAAAATGAAGCTCATTTTTACGCAACCGTCAGTTAATATTTCATTACAACTCAAAAGCACGCACTTACAATTCCTAGCAAAAATATCGTTCATTTTTGCGAATGTTCAGAATTTATTTTCTCAATATCAAACAGCCGGACAAAAGTGCTAAATACTGTAGTACCCTTCAGACCAAGATCTTCATAATATTAGTGTCATTAGGTGAAACTTCTGAGCTTCTCGTTTCAGACCAGGTACCGAGGCTATATATTATTCTTGCACACTCCAAAAATGAAAGCCGAAATCCAATGCGATATGCCGAAATCAGTCCTATATGCCACCATTTTTCTGCTTAATTAAGTTATCAATATTATGGAGTTCTTGATATTAAACGAATAAAATTCCAATATCCTGACATTTGAACTGAGAGTGATTAGAGTAGTAGACTATTATTCACGGTGGCAGATGCAAAGAGATTCATATGAAAACCTGAAATGCAGGACGACCAGAGTCACATTTGACTCACATCGAGATAATTATGACAGTCTAAAGCGTGAAGATTGCATCATCCCTTGTACTCGTATAGGATCTCTTTCTTCATTACATTTCTCTGCACTTCTGTAATAACTCTACAATAGAAAACATACTTAAAAACCACTGGCAGTATACGGAATACGTAACCCGTGACTTAGTTGTTCTGCATTTTCAAATTCATATGCGTAGAACTAATCGCAAGATTAGTGGGGTGCAATGATGTATTTTCTTAATGGCACAATATTTTATTCACCACAACGTCATTGACATGAGGTTGGCTCCGCTGTCATTAAGATATTTACCAATTATCGGTGAACCTGACTGATTAAATTATTTTGCAAAAGACGCATGTCGATGTTTATGCGAATATTTCATAGAAGCGAATAGTACAACCTCATGTTTCCTATGCATGATGTAATATTGAATAGATAACATGTTTTATATAATACTTCCCAAAGGTAAAACTCGTACAACAAGCACAACAAGCTTACAAATCACAGTCCAATCATGTCATGCGGTTCATTGTACAAAAACACCCCCAAAACTGATATATTTACCAATATTTTAAAGTAAAGTCAAACTTATCATTTAAATACTGTCATTATTTTAATTTATATTCATTACTTGGAGATGCCACAAAAGTTCTCATTAGGTCTTGCGTAAACATTCTCCAGAGTGATGATCTGCCCATGTCCCAAGTTCAAGAGGGTATAGTATATATACTGTATACAGAAGAAAAGTTATGGATTGTTTACCTCATCAACCACTTTTAGGGGAAATATTCAGTTGGCAATACAATCAGGGTCACATTCACTTGTCGCGAGTGTTGCTTCTTAAACTGGTTGATGGTAATAAGTTCTTCTACCCTTGAACAATTATGGGATCTGTAAATAGCACCACCATCATTATTGCAAATTTCTCTTAAAAGTGTTACTTTCAATCTGGAATAGCCATCCTGATAATGACATAATGATGACTCCTCTATTTAACCTTGACGCTGTTACGTGCACTATAATCGCAACTCATCTAGTAGATAACCCCCAGGATTTTGATTAGCAAGTCGCTATATACATAAAATAAGAGCAGAGGAATCGGTCTGCAAGTGAACTATAGTTGGGTAAGGTGGAACCAATTCGCTCCAGTTTTCTGCAACTTTTATAAGCTTATTCCCTCGGGGAGCCGCCGGTGAATACGCCGCCATTTCGGATGAAGCCAGGGAATTTCATCTCTACCCCTGATGCCGTAAAACTCGGGCTTGCCAATAAGGAAATTTACGTTGCGGCCTCGCATCTTAATGGAGAAGCCGGGAGGGTATTGGAAGTTGGGAGGCGACCCCCTTCCATAATGCAGAGCCTATAGCAGAGTCAACACATTCGCATTTGGGCTCATATCTCTTCCCCTTTTCCCTCGCTTCAGGGGTTCAATCAATATGGTCCACATTGTTGTCAAGTCAACTGCGCACCATGATATAAGATGCGGAAAAATGCATGATACAAGACAGCCCAAAAGAATTTCTGTTCAAGAAGACTTTGCTGTTGAAGGAGTTTGTCTGATCGAATATGCTGCCATCAGCAATGTGCATGATATTCATATACGTATATGATCACTTACTCCCATCTCTTTCAAACTCCCCTATTAAACACGAGACTCATCATTAAGATATGAAATTACTATAAACGTTGGGTCTATACAGGGTGTTCGATTCAGAAACTAAAGTGATCTCCTGGGCACCATAAGATCACTTTCGTAAAGATGTCATTAGTCTCCGTACAGCACGAGTATGCTTATTTCTCCGTAATGAATTGAAATCACCAAAATCAACTGGGGTAATTACGCCTTAGAAATTCGCAAAAAGCCTATAAATTCAGAGGAAGTGCTCACCTTTCCCACCACCCTGTACAACAAATTAGGACCTGTTTTGCTGTTCATGCTTGGTAGAGAACAGTGCTTCTATAGATGAACCTTCCATTTCCGCAAAATAAATATTTTCTCATTCTCAAGAGTAAATAAAATGGCATGGCCCAATGAAACAATGGCTGAATCATTAAAAATGGTGGGGGTACAGGAAAAAATTGCACTTTTAAATACAATTACGCCGCACTTACAGAAGTTGTTTTCATTTGATCGGAAGGGCCCTGCTATCGTTACTTGCGAATTAAAATCGACAACATGTATTACATGTACGGAATGGCACACAATTTTTCCCTTGTTGCTCTTGTTGGGCTGTCGTTCTGAAGAATGTCAAGAATAAACATCTGGAGCGCTGAAGGCTGCATGTGTCATGAGGGTGTACGTTTGGTTGAAACGTTCTTTGACAGATACTTCAAAGGGGAGAGTCAGAGTTGAGATGCTAAATTTTTGCAAGATATCCTGCCAATAAACCTGATATTAAAATTTCCTTTTACCCGCCAATGTCTGCCAAATTATTATTTGATGATACAGACAATCTGATTATTGTGTGAGTTCACCCGGTGAAATTCCTCCTACTGCTTTTATGGAAGTTTTTCAAACTTAATAAACGGTATTGTACGTTTTGCATTGATCTATGATATTGTGAAAGAATATTGCCTCTGCAATCTTATAGTAGACTAATGTGCCTAATTCTAATGTTCCCAAGGACAGTGTCGCCGCTCTGTGGCGAGAAGCATATAGTAGGCTACTATAACATGACTAAGACGGAAAAAATGGATTTGCACAAAGTTGTCCAAGTACTCTCTTGTTTATTTTCATATAGTTTGCTCAGCAAAACAAAGAATCAATTCCTTTGTTAACAGAACAAGAGCTCAACTCCAAAATACATAATTGCGTGCCATTCAGCACATGTTGCAGCACATCCTATCGGTGTAAAATTACACTTCATGATGACACAGCCCTTATATTTTAGAAATTTATTTCAACGCATGTACGTATTTAAAATACTTTCAAAATTAAAAATGGTACCCCCACCAACTTTTCAGGACGGGGTTGGGTTCTTTTTCTAATGGGGCATTCCACTATTCGTATCATTTGGTGAGGTCGATGGGTATACATGTGTGATGAAGCCCAAGTTCTTCATACGTCATAATATATTATCAGGCATCAGATTTTTATCAAGTGATAATTGTGGCCTTCAAATTTTGGTCGACGAACCAATAATAATCCTGACATACTCTCAAGTTACACATTAAGTAACCTTGCATGTCCCCCAACTATACAAGAAGTAACGAACTCGATCGAGTTATCCGCAGTTGGGCAGGGTCAACCCAATATAGCAGTGATGCTATATGGCACAGCCGCCTTGATGAACATCACGGTATCACCCGTGACAACTTCTGGTTACCACTTACAGGGAAAAGCCGTGATGATTATATAACCATTCAGGTGAACACTAACAGACGTTACCGTCGCTACATATGGTGTTTCAATATAACGTAAAACAAATGTTGATGTTATTTGAACGTCACATCATACATGCAATTAAACTGTTGATAGCCATATTAATGTTTTCTATACACGGTAAGTGATGTTTATTTTGCTAAAAACCACACATACAATAGAGAAATTTAAATAGGATATATGACCCTTTCGCGCAACAATACACGCGTCTCCAAATTTTATACTCCCGGATGTTGCGTCCAACTAATTTAAAAATCAACCTTGGCATATACCTTTTGTGATGTAATCATCGCAGTTCCACAGCCATAGCGGCCATCACAAGCAGTGTCCCATATTCTGCCAAATGAGCTTCAAAAGATCGGAACAAAATATTTTAATAGTAGACTATAGTAACGAGGCTTTTTACTCTCGTAATGTACGATATTTCTCATCAGAATATGACGAATAAGTTACATGTACCAGTTTGCACTGAGGCTATGAATTACTCGCGCACGTCGAATCAGTTTTCCTCCCAGCAAAAATACTATGCTATACGACACTGAGTGCGTAGACGCTGGTGCTGCGGTAATGTAAGTGATGCTCATGGATTGAAAGGTCCTGAGCAAGGGGTTAACCACTCGACTGTAAAGTGTACCGCACTGGAGTACCAAATTCAAGGAGTACCAAGGATTACCCAAGAGTAAGTCACATAAGGAGTACCTGGAAGTACCACTGCAGGTGTACACCGGAGTACCAAAGTGGTTAACTCCTTGGTCCTGAGATTGATCTCAAACCTAGCCTTTACCCCCTTTCATCTTGTGATGAGTTGGGTCGTCTCCGGCTTTGTCTCGGGTGGGATTTCCATTCCAGGAGTATATGCACAAAATGGAAGTTAGAGACCTTTCCCTTGCATTATTTACACCTCCCCGTCACCCTTCCTGTTCGTGGACGAGCGAGTTACGTAAAAAGATCTAGAACAGTTCTCGGGAAAACTCGGGACCTCAGAGGTACTTGTAGAAGGTTGCACTTATATGTTACGGCCTATCACAATAAGTGAAACTTGTTATTGATAAATTATTCAAACGTCATGAATCGCCGAGAGAATATAATGGTATACAAACTCAGGGGTTCTTCTAAATCGAATTTTGATTGTCCCCAAATGAATTGGAATGGTTATACTGCCTGAGTCTCTCATCATAATCGTTTTCAAAAACCGGTTGCAAGACTGGAATAATCATAGTCCAAATGTCATTACTTTGTGGTTAGATAAATGATTGACGTGGCAGCTTCTTGACGAATTATTTTCGCATTACAAGAGCAAGTACTGTTTGGCCGTAATCAGTTTCCACAAAATTAAACACGTATCGTTAGTTAATTAGGCTATCCCCTTACACAAACCTATTGATCGAAACCTTTTTAGAACTATGGTGCCAGCTTTTGTAAGCCATTTTGTGTCTGCCTGATATGACCGCTAACCAATTCCGCCTCAGACTTATGGAAATCCCATATGCAGTATTTTCAGCTGCCAAAATGGCTTAGTAGGTGGTGAAATAAGTGAAGGTCATTCGGTGCAAGATCTGGACCATAGTTTGGACTGCTTGATGGATTTTTAAAAGCTTGAATTTCCGGAGAAGGACGCACGGCACAGTATCTAACTGCAAAGGGCAGTTCTTACGTGGATGGGCATTACTCCAAGTTTCAACCAGCAAGACAGTGAAGCATCTTTTAACACTCAAACCGTGGTCAGAATTATTTAATTGAGTTACCTCGTCGTCGTCGCATTGTCTTGCAAAAGGGGTAGTATAAGTGATAACTGTTTTTGTCACATCCATTATTGATTTGTCTGAAGGTAACATTTTGTATAGTGTATTTCTCAAATGTATTAAAAATAAAGATATTGGAGAAGTTACTTCCAGCCTATGTTAACCCCACTTCATAGCAAAAAATATTCAACCTTCCATCACTATTTTCACATCACAAGAGCCTAAAAATTATTAAGTGTCCAGTGATGAAGGGAAGCAGATTAACTGCATCTCAGACGTTCAGCTCTCTTCTCACTTTTTCCGAACATGTTTGGTTTCTAATGCCATTACGAATATAAACGAAAACTCTGCCTTTCCGTTGCACATAACTCACAAGCCTCATGCTCGCATGTTTTTCTCCTCCTGATGTTTGCTGACTCCTTACACCTGAAATGCTATTTCTTCGCATCGCAAACTATACATGGATATAATTCTAGTTTATCAATTTGCCATTCCAGACACTCGTGTTGCTTCAGCAACAATTCTTCACTATCAAAATTATTATAACAACATGCATTCATGAACCAAATTATGAGTATATGAGCGTCTCATTTCATGAATAAAATGATGGATGCATTCACAATCTAAACCTCATTATTTTCCGCATATCTAACCCTGCTGGTGTTCGAAAAACTTTCAAACGTTACCAAGCTAATATCCCTGCACAAAGGCAACTAATTTAATCAGTTAATCATGGAAAAGGGAGCCTCCAAATTCTGTAATCTGTGAAATTATGCACGCATGTAATTAAGGACCTCCTACAAACCTCTTCGGCAACTAACTTTGCCAAGGCCTTGGAAATTTAATGGAGTTTTGCCAGGTTGTGATGAGAGTTCATTCATTTCGCCAAGGATATTACCCTGGTGGAAGGCTTAAGGAATAGACGAAGATGATGCGCACCTCGTAAACTGTCCTGCCGCCTCCCCAAGTTGCATGATTTATGTTGTTATTTCAGCGGTAGTTATCAAACTTTTTATTGGGCATCAAGAAGGAAAACATTAACTAATATCTCCTGGATTAAACTATTATACTGCCTTGATCAGCTATTCGGAAATTCCTGCACTGGGCAACGCAAACCCTCATTAGCTGAATAAGCCGGTCCGAAACTTTATATATAGAGTTGGCCAGGATATAATCCAACAACATATAAGCAAACTATATATAAATATCATGCAATATGAAAGTTAATACAATTTAAAACAAATATGGAAAGTTTTTGGCGTCAGTTTTGTCGAAAATATCACAAACTTTGTACATGTGTCCGACATTTCCCAAATCGATGAGATTTATTCGATGATGAGCGTTATTGCAAGAGATTGTAGACAATGGAGGTGTTACACCCATTTTTGTAAACTTTCCAAAATTATTGCCAACGTGTGTGAGTAAAAGTGTTGCATAAAACCCCGTTAATTAGGCTCAATTAGAGTAAACGTAGCAGGAATCTTTTAAAGGGGCGGATAAGGCCATAATTGGCGACCTAAAATTGCCTATACGTTCTATATAAACTAACGGGAGGAGAATCCTCCGTTTGTAGACAATGTTCCGTTATACGTATTCAGAATGTAACCTTATATTCCACATCAAACTTTTACGGCATGCAATGCAATAGATTTCAGTAGTATAAAACCCAATAAACGCCCATCTTCCTGTAATACGAATATATAAATAGCCGAGATGGGTCTCAGATCTGGGGTTTAGGAGGCCTGTAAATACAGGATGTTTTCCAGCTAATGCCGGCGTATTTTCATTTACGAGCTAAAGTTTCTGCAATTTTTAATGCGGAGAACGTAAAAAGCGCCGGGGGTATAAGCCTTGTTTTCCTACTTTTGGCAATCCACCTATAATTACACCTGGTGCATTACCCTGCGCACGGAATTTTACACAGGATGTACCAGTAGGAATCAAATTGTGCTCGGCTACTTATCTCAATCATTATATAGCTCACACTCTCTTTCTCCCGGTCTAGCCATTTCATTAATGTTCGTGTTTTAAACGATACAAAGAGGGGGTGCCATAAAGCGGTCCCAACAGACAAGAGTGGGTGACCCACCAGTTTTCCATATACTGCTTCGTATCCTGTGAAAGAGGTTTGAAAGTTTTAATCGTCGGAAAAATATATGACGCACTGGTTGTAACAATGAATTAAATCAATTAAGAATTAATTTCCATGCTTAAACGACCACTGAGAATTGATGGGAGATTTCCGACGGTTGTAATTCATCGTGTAACGGGTCTAAGGGGCTGTAAATGAGTTGAGTAAATAAAAGCCAATGAAGAAAGTAGCCGGGGTGAGGCATCCTGAGGCACGACACTGATTATCATTATTAGTAGTTTTCACAGCCCCCTATTCAGATCGTCATCAGTGAATTTTGACCTCGTCGAATTACAGCAGGTAATTGGCTTCTGGTCACAAAACCTACGCCAGAATCTGTAGACAAAAAAAAAGTTTCCGGTAATAATAGGTAATAACGTATGCCATTTCACATAATCGCTTGCAGTTATTATCACTGCTTCTATAAGCAAAGAACACTCAAGTTAATGTGCTCTGAAAAAATGCAATTAGCAATTAATCTATCCAATGATAACTTGTGCCTGTTAAAAATAAGTAACAGTTTTCTCACCAATAGCAATTGTGAGAAATTCAATTTAACAAAGAGGTTATTCTGAAATCTTGGTTTGCAGTCCGCTGTTGGGCAACAATTTCAACAGCAAATATAGAAACCCTTTCTTTCATTCTTATATATCCAGGCCAATGACGAACATTTTTTCTCGATTACCAAATGCCTAAGTATTGGCCATGGGCCTATTAACCTGCCTAAGTTGGCCGCGATTGAGAATCACTGGTATGTTATAAAAACACTCCTCGCATGTTTTTTGATGCAAATGGTGGCTATATCGCATGCAATAATGATCTGTTGTGAATATTGCCGAATAAACAGATCCAGGGGTATAACCATGAGTAAATTATACGTAAAGGAGGAAGAGTATTACACAGTTTCGAGAAGAGCATAATAATGCTTAAGGGACAGTTTAGTAGAAATACAAAAATCTCGTTTGAATAACAGAGCGGATTGCACTGCCACACATTACGCAAACCGCCAAGACTGTTCTTATGGATGCTGTAGATTTTTGCATGCATTCCGTTATGACTTCATCGGTTGATAGCCTACTGACATCTTTGCATTCAGATTTTTCGGGAAAAGTCGGAGTATATTGCAGAAAACTTAAAGGTAACATTGTCATTCATAAGCACCCAATTAACTTTAAACAGTGACGGATGTTGAAAAAGTCACATCATAAATAGAAATGACACAGACATCATAATATATCGAAATATAATGCTCCGAGGGCGTTTCGGAATAACTTATGGTTCCATTACAATCACCCCTATAAAAATTTATTTGACTCTACATGACTTATTTTGCACGATTATCTTTGTTATGCAGAGAAAATAAGTCACTCTTTATCGTACATAGTTTTAGTATAGATGTCAAACCTTCGGTATAGGTCACAAAAATGATGTCTCATATAATACTATTTGGAACTACAATAATATCGCATGATGTAGGATCTAAACATTCATGGAACTAATATCTTCCAGAGATAAATTATGCAGTATAGATGCACATACAGTATGCTATGGCAGGTGACAATATCCCCATCCAAAATGCAGTTGTATAGCAGTGGCCATTTTGCAGCCTATAATATTGGTCGAAACTATGCACAGATAAAATAATAAGCTTCAGCGAGCAGCGTCTCTTTCTTGACCACCACCATGATTTAACAATTACAATGATCAAGAGTCAACGAGTACTGTACACTGTAAAATCGGTGATATGACTGAAAAATTTCAACGTGAATATAGACCTAGTATTTTTAGAGGGTGTCTCTGGCCAAGTTGACATTCCGAGAGGGGTAACAGAGGAGAGTTGACAAATTAGTCACTTCTGGTCCGCATTCGAACTCTAGTTCAATGTCTTCCTTTACCTTATTGTCACATGCCGCCGCCTTTGTATCGTCTTCCCAGTACCCACTATTCGGATTGCCAACTTAGAAAACACCCTCTAGGCCTATATAGTGATTATAATTATAGTGTTATTATATAATAATATTTAGTCTTGATATACACTAGAGACTAGACTATATCGTATACCTAGAGTTGTTGAAGCAGAGACTTCAGCTGTTTTACAATGAACTCATTGGCAGGCCTCGCCATTGTATCGCTCGCTGGGCTGGTACGTACTATATCGCTCAAAAACATAGAGACGGTTTTGCATTTGATTCATGTGCAGGCTGCACTTGAGTCAAATGCAAAATCGTCTTTATGTTTTTGAGCGATATAAGTATATAACCGTTTATAAGTGTTTCGATGATATCGTATATCGGATCTAAACAATGAAATACTTTGGCGATTTCTTGTGAGTAAATTGTTGCATCATGCTAGGATAAAAATGTCGTACAGGTCCTTTTTGTATATATAGGAAGAACCTTGTACACCGGCTATAAAATATGTTAATTATTAATTGATGGATCAAATTATAGGGATCTTAAAATACTATACAAGAATACCATGTAGGTGGACAAGGTTGGTGAAAATGTTCCTCATATTGCTTGCTTGTACACTATACCATTATTGTGGTTCACAAGGTGCGCAGCTCAAATATATACTAATAGTTATGATAACGACTGCAATCGTAAAGGGCTATATAGGCTAACTGCAATAATGTATAGAAGATAATATATAAGCATCCTGTATAGTGTATAAATGATGCCGTTGGATACGTTCTATTGATCGTCATTGTTTAATTAGTAGTAAAATATTTCATATCAGCCATCACAGTATACATAACTTATCGGTAATTGTTTGCACTGCATGACAGCGTAATTAGTTATAATTACCGTCTCGCAACAGTTCCATAAAAATTACAGCAAATCTTCCTGAAAATTCCAACAAATTGAAGAGTTGTTCATATCATATGAAGGGGGAGGTCCCCTCGAAAGGGCAATAGCCCATCAGGGTATAACAATAAATCAAAAATCAATCAAATCATGTCATATGTGTGATGGTTATTAAAATTTGATTTTAAATTTTAATAATGTTGAATTTTTATTCAGTAGCCCTCAAATGGCCTACTGGTAGTGTATACAGCTGTATTATAAATTGCCAACGTATAATTTTTGCAAAAAAACGCGCTGACAAAAATATGTGCTATATGATCATCGTCACAGTGGGATACATTACGGAATTTTTTTATAATTATAGTAGACCTACTTGGCAAGATTTGAAGTCATTAATTTCTTTATCACAATCGGGGCATTAAAATTAATCATAAATAACATGGAAACTGCGACAAAGTGACCAATAAATCCTAATAATTTGAGTAACTTATTTCAACTAAATGCACAATGTGACCAACGATAACCTTACTATCTAGATTCTAGAACATTCACATTGCGCATCCAGTTGAACGAGGCTGCAGCATTCTTCATTGCTAATATTGATCTCAAGCGTTAAGTTCAACAGCCAGGGAATAATACAGGTAAATTGTTATCAGTCATGCAACTCCATGTAGAACTACCAACTTCCGAGATTTTTTTAATTCCGTAAAATCCTGCTAAGCTTCATTCCAATTGCTGTAATATGCACTATCTGTCTATATGGTAATGTGTACTCCAGGAAACTTTGTTACCGCTTCATGTCAGTTGCAACACACCAGAAAAATTATTTGCACACAAAAATGTTATTGCTTAACAGTTCATCGTTAAGATACTATTACATTCCTCCTAGGCCTAACAAAGGTGCCACACAATAAATAAATGACCCATTAAATACCTCTCTAGTACCCATTTCGCTGAAAAATGCACAGACATGTCGCATGAATCCAACTTTTGTATTCCATATTTAGCTAAGCATTTCTTTTTCCTCAACTTCTTAACACGAGTATAGAATGAACAAATCTTAATCAACAAACTATCAACTATATGAACAAATGGATAAGGTGACATTTACTTATGCTATAGGCATGTAGACATCGCAGAATAATTTCAGCCAGAACCAAAGTCCAACTTCTGCCATGCATACCTTTCAAGTATCGAGGTAGTGCCATATACGAAGGTACGAATCTGAACTCGTATCTTACGGCCAGAAAAAAAAAATCAGCTTATTTGCCGATGCAGTTCATTGAGCAACCAGTCGAGAGTATGCCGGGTCCAGATAATAAACGATTGTGTACACAATTGGGAGTGCTACTTCGCTTCCGTCTTGCAGCCATAAAAACTGGAATAATTGCCTATTAAATCGTCTAACGATCTTTCTACCTTTGCGGAGAAGGCGTCCCTGGAGCATTTTAAAACGAATCATGATGAGGGCGGCAATTCTTCGCCCTTGAGGGAGAGCAGGACTCTACCCCACCCCCTTCTTCTGCCCTAATTACTCCAGCTCATTCTTCGAGAGACTTGGGACAACGGGAGAAAAAAAAATGGCGCTTACCCAAGTACAGGTGCTGATATCGAGACGAAGCCGGGTAACAAACAGCTCCAGATGGCGCAGCTGAGCAAAGTAACACGCTCCTCTACCCCACTCCCCTTACATATGCAGCCTCCATTTCTTCTTTTTTTTTCCCCCTCTCCCTCTGTCACGGTCAATCTGGAGCCCAGCCCATTGGCTTTCAGAGGGTACCACGTGATCCACTGGCATACATGGACAGACATTTAATTATCCCCTTGTCCCGACTAGGATAGCCAACCCACCTTTTCTAACCTTTTCTTCTTTCTCAATATATATTTTTTGCAGAACTTGCCACTGAGGAGTCCCTGAAGAACCTCCCTCCCCTTTCTCTTTTATTGCAGGGCATTGTTGGACCCTTCCAACCGCTTGGGACATGTCTTCTTCAGCATCGAGGTACATTGCCGATTCAAAAGTTCCCGGGAAGGAGTCGACACCATGGCCGGTAAAGTGTTGTAGGGGGGTTAAGAGCACTTTTCGCTCAAGCGAGAGACAATAAAGCAGCCATAAAAATGTTCCCACTTAAAACAATGAGGCCTAATAGGTTGATATTGCAGGCTTATCGGATTATCTCGGCACAAGACTGCCTTGTTTCCTAGACCCGCCGCTGTCCTTTTGACTCCACAAAAGCTGACCATCAGTTTGTGGTGACCGGTGGGAGAAAACAACAATGAATTCTGAGATAAGTGAACGTCGCCAAAAGATCGTCACCTAAATCGGAAATTAATGGTTCCTTCCCAGCTTACTTGTTCTCGGTGTGCGGTTTATAAACAGGAGCGATTGTAATCTTCAGGCTAACAGTTTATTACCTAACCTTCTCTCTTTTTGCCCGTAAGCAGAGGGGGGCGAATTACTAATTTAACACCCGCACATCGCGCCGCGCATCACTGGAATTTCTCTGGCCGACCAGACATGTGCACTACTATCATAAAAGTTCCTTAACCTGTTGTAATAAGCCTAACGTTGTTTGCCTTAATCGTTCTCCGCTTTATTGTGGAAACTACTTAGTTTATTGTCCAGGAGTGTCTTAACTGTAGTAATAAAGTAAGAGAGGCGCTGCACTTGCACTTCGAGGGGATTTGCAACCCATTTTGCCGCGACAGGTTTTGACCGCTGAGAACTGTACGGCACGGGCCACACCCAAACTCAATGTATAGACTTGATTCGGTTAGTATAAAACATCGTCATTTGTTAAGTCCTGGTCGTATATTTTGCTACCAGAATTATTTTTCACACCTCTTGCGGTTCAACACCATTAACCCTTTGCAGGAGGCTCAATCGGTATGGTCGCATAAAACCTTCCAGTTTACTATTCTAAGAAGCTTTAAAACAAACGTGACAAATATGTAACTTGTTTAACATGTTTCATCAAAGCCATCCAATTACAATGAGAATGTATTGCAAAAACAATTGGCAGAAAGGAAAGTTCCAAAGCTTCTGTACATTTTGAAACAATACGGGCCCAAGTATAGGAAAACATGTTCAGGTAACGAAAAAGACTGTTTATTTCTGTTGGCCTATATCATACTATAGGCAATTATTGTGAGCTGAAGGTGATGACAGGTATACGAATGCACGCGACTTTCGTCATTTATGCGGCAAGATTTCAGCATTTGAACTTAGCGCTTAGCCAATAGGAGAGTCGTCAACAGCAGCCATCATGAATTTGGGTGTTGCTAAATCGGCAATATTTATGTAGATCATATTGGAGCGTGTGTTTACAGTCAACCATCATGTATTTGGGGCGTTTTCAATCATAAATGAACCAATGAGTTAGGCTATAAGTGCAAAATGGCTTGGGGGCAGGACTCCAGAAAATTCATTCCAACCGATATGGGGCTAGCTCGCGACTAGATCGATATAGAGCGAAACTAACAGGTTAGTGTGAGTTCTGGAGGGTGGTATAACCAACTTCAGTCTACACAGCAACAGAGACGAAAGACAACCACAAAGCTCATGACTGTGAACCCAGCTGGATTGTCAACGGGATCAGCTGTGTGATTTTAGTATAAGTTATTAGTAACATTTCTAAATCTAGTATATTATATTATATTATAGTAGCGGCCATTTTTGACCACTTCTCGAGGGCGTGGGTAAAAGATTTTTAGGTGCAGTGTAGACCCATAAGTAGGCCTATAACTTATAGGGTCTTATATAGGCTATACTTTATTTTCCACTATATAGGTGCCGCACTGCCCCTCACATAACCTATAGGATGGTAAGTAAAGCATCATCTCTTTTAGAAGCCTGTTTCAGACATTTTTATATAGTGTCATTTTGGCTCTTGTTGCTCTTCTTTCCGCAGGAGAAAGTAAGCTTATGTTCTACAGAGGGATGGGACCTGCTGTGAAGTGGAAAACTGTGACTAAAAACTATGTGACACCATCGTGTAACAATAGAAGTGGAACTACAGTTTTATTTACAACAAACAGGTGCATTCCAGGATAGGGTAATATACAGTATTTTACATAACTTTGGAGGGCCTAGCCTATTATTGCGAATTTCATTCGTAGTTCTACATAAAACTAATTATGGTCCTCGCGTCCTCCCTTGCCGAACCACCCGACATTCCGTGGCCTAAGATAATAATTATTCATACCGCCGTCGTGACATTAATCACTGCATTGAAAATAGAAAACCCAGCAGTTATGATGGCAGTCTATACTGTATAGAGACATGCGGATTGACAAACGACAAAAATAAGTTAGCACATTAAGCGCCGCTGCTGTATAGGCTCATGTGAACATATCCCGCTCATGGATCATCATTATTGTAACGTTGCGATACAATAATTTGGAATCCAACATTACACAAATAGACAGGATGGTACACTACCCAAGTCAAAAGCATGGCAACGGTTGTGTTGGCTGATGGATTAGTCACCCCTTAGCAATGTCATCTCACTCGGCGGCCATCTTTTCGGTGTATTTGCATATTGTTCGATTATTGCGGAATATTTAAAAATATAGTTTAAGACGAAAATATGTCATTTCCCTAGTGCATACATTACTAAAGCAATAAATAAGTCAGGAATAAGCAAGGAACGCCTCAACCATTTTCAAGAAATATTCCGCAACAATCAATCAATGTGCAATATGGCAGTTAGTTTACATCTAATCCATCAACTTACCACCGTTGACACACTATACGGACCGCCAAATAGGGTCGAGAACCACCATGCACATAAGAAGATCATAACATATCGATAAGCATATTATTGATGATTCTCCATAACTATATTTATGCAGATGTTAACAAAGATACGATTTCGTTGGTGTTGTTTCTTCATTATTGAAAAATAAAAATTAGCAACTGGTTGCCACAAAGCTACTATGAGGAATATTCCTCATGGTAGCTTTGTGGCAACCAGTTTCAGTACCTCAAGTATATACCATTCGTGTTGATATTAATATCAACACGAATTGTATACTTGAGGTACTGAAACCAGCATATTCAGCTGAAGCCAACTTTCGCAGGCACATTCATGCACACAAAATGACGTTTAGGCTTAATCATATCCCTAGATAGTCTATAGAAATAGTATAAAATAGACTACACCACACTCAACATATAATTCAAATCATTTCATATACTTCCAGTCATATTTTCCTACGTTGACAATGAAATACATCAGATACACCTCTATTGTCCCCATCCTGCTATACGCTGATGCAAGAAAAATTACTCAACATTTCTATATTCCATTTTGGTACACCTAGTCTATAATTATATTCACCGCCCTAAGTGTATATGACATGAGTGTCTTTAATTGACCGAAGCAGTTTGGAGTAGGGGGTATGGTGTCCGACTGCTAATCGGGAGGTCCTGGGATCAAATCCCGGGGCCGGCAACTCTGACCATGGTTTTCTGTGGTTTCCCACGGTCCTCCCAGGAAAATTCCGGAGTTTTTGCTTCCGTAAATAATAGGCCACAGCCGCTTCCCTCCGTCCCTATCCTATCCCAAAGAGCACAGTAAAACGAAAGCAAAGAGTTCCAGGCAAAACAAACTTCCCTCCTTAAGAGCTGATGGCTGATAACGAGGTATGAATTATTATTATTATTATTATTATTATTATTATTATTATTATTATTATTATTATTATTATTACATGAGTGTCTTTAATTTTCTCGGTCATCTGAAGGCTATAGTCTTCAAAGTATGGTGAAAATTGTCATAATACTATCACTATGTTTTACTACAGTCCTATATACAGTATTCAGCCTTAACAATAATTTTATCATACCTCATACGCTTGCGTTGCACAAAAGGCAAAATAAACCCGAAAAGAGGTAGGAAGCATCAGCACAGCTCGCCTGGACTTACGGTAGAGGACTTCTCTTTATGACCAGTCCGACGTCTGCTGCTGCAGCACGGAATGGAATTTATTGTGGACGTCCCTGGCCATTTATTTCCTTCTTGGGGCTTCCTCGTTTCCAGTCCGAATCGCAGCCCGGCCAACTGGGGTGATGGGAGGGGACAACATGTCCAAAACTTTTCTGATGGGCTTATCAAAACTTGGCTGAGCAAAGACTTTCCATCTGGGAGCTTGGAGAGCAGCATTTTTCTGACAAATGAAACTTGTTTTTTATAGACGATGGGGGCAGTGATACGTGGCAGGACAGAGGAAAACGAGCACAAGCGTAAAGGACTAAAGAAACATGCCTAGGCCATTAAGAAGCTCCCATTATAGTCTCCCAGCAACATTCTCCATCTCTCTCTCAGCCGCTTTGTTCCTCGCTCCAATTGCCCGCCTTTTTTCCACACAATCTCTCTTTTTATGGCCCAAAAGGATGAAGAAAAAAAATAACGTCTTTCCTCTCAAGATGCGCCTGCAATGCATTACAGTCTGCAACCCACCAGCAGCATGGTCCCAAATAACCTGCAGTTGTGCCAGAGTCGTACAGTCTGGAAGCAGCCAAGAAGGATTGGAGTGACAATGTTATGATCGGTCGGTCCGGTGAACGCGCAATAAAACCGGGATAAGGTGGAAAAGGGGGGCAAAGATGCTGCAGCAGAGGAGAAAATAGGGTTGGAGTAATGGGGCAGGAAGGAGGAGAGGATGGGTCCTGGGTGATGGTATGGAGCAGCAGCGGAGAAAGGCTCTGGCTATACTCTTCGCTCCTGCACCAACGATCTCATAAAAGCACTGTAGTATAATTGGAGGATTGGAGGCACATGGGAAGACAAAGCCATCAAAGGCAACAATGGGGGCGCATGACACCACTACTCTTCCTATCGATTGCTTCACTTACAGCAGCACTCGGCAGTTGCTGTTGTTGTATATAGGTGTTACAGCATTGTTTCTTACACGTAGTAGGCCATACACATAATCTGGTTGAAATTTACCTAATTACATAAATGGATACATGTGTGTAGCCATGTAACAACTTCAACCAGGCTGCGCCAGAAAGCAAGGTCCATATGAGGATTATCTGAAAAAGCACCACAGGAGGTTCTTTTGATGCAATTCGGACAAAGAAGCTGGGCAGACACATTCTTGACACGACACGATTTATTTTCCAGACTAAATCATGATCACGTCTGGCTCAAGAGACACACTGTCTTTAGTCTCCTACTCTACTCCCTTGTGCACCGGGGAAAAGCCATGGGTGGCACCAAGTTACCCCACCCAAGTAGGTGACAGTGGGCTGGCATATTAGATTCTGTATATAGAGATATACTGTGTGGGATAATGAAATCAGTCACGCAAATAAGACCTTTCACTTTCTATTGAGCAGCATGCATATAATTATGATTATGAATGTAAATTTATAGTTCACTGTGTCGCTATGGAAGAATTTTTACAGTTTCTACAGAAGTTACTTATATAAACAATAATATTGTTAAAAATTACTTCATACAAATGCAATCTGAAATACTGAGAAGCATATAAGTATTGGGGGGGGGGGGAGTTGCAATCCATAAAATTACACATTTTGTAACAAAATCAACTCAGAAATATGTTTAGCAACCAAAGCCATGAAAGTCTGCTGCTGTAAGCTATAGAGTCGTGTAAGGGTATACGCATTGATTCACATGCTCCTAATACCCAAAACATTGTCTTACTTTACACATGATTATTACACACGATCAAAATATTCCAACTAAAAAAGAAATTAAACTTACACCCTCCGTGTAACTATAGCTCAAACACAATGTCTGGCGTTCTGGCTAATTTCATTCACTTTTTAGAAACATGATTAGCAAAATTGTACTATTTATGACATGAGCTAGCCTTCCACTCAAATTTTGTGTCAGTTTAATATGCTTCCATTTTGTTAAAAAAAATTACCCTCAAAGCACTGTGTTGCAGGCATCCCAGTGCTGCTCATGGGGCTGCATTGTCCATGTCAGGGAATGTCCTATACAATTGCCCTGGGAAAACCGTCGACCTCTCAAAAGACGCATAAGGGCAATAAAAAAGAGACACTAAGTATATGGGAAGCCAAAGGAGAGAAGGAAGACTCGCAGTCGAAGGTGAGGAGGGGGTGGTGAGGCGATTTTTACAGCAGAAAATGACTTTTAGGAGGCCGTAGGTTCTGTGAGTCCCCCCTCTAATGTTGCAATGGACCCTGTGCTTCTGCCACGACCAGCAGGACCGGAGCACACAATTGGTCTGCTCACATGCAGGACATCTACCAGCAACGGAATCTTGTAAGTACCCCCTGCTTGCTTCCATTCAATCTCACTTCTATACTCACCTTCCAATTCCCAGACATTGAGCTTTTCAATATCCCCTAACCTCCCATCCCTCTTCCCCCCATATAGAAGGTGGCCATACACATACCCCCCCCCCCCAAATCCCATCCTCCCTAACCCATCACCACCTATATACGTACATAAATTTCACTTTATGTCCCATGAATATGCTAAACTATTTAGTGCATCATTAGCATTCAAATTAACTAGGTACAAAGGTGGCGCGATCCGAGACTCGTAAGAATGATGAGTAGTAATCGTGGCCATCCCCCAGCGTAAATTGGTCGCAGGCAATGACCGTCACGATACTATCAAGACCCCCACCCTTCACCTCAACCCGTCACCATCATTGTGTAGACCCACAGCCAGTAGTTTGGCTCCTTCAATTCTCACATTTAATTTTATGGTCACTAGAATTGGGTGTACCTTCCCCTTTCCTTCGATGCCTCGACTAAAAACAACCCTGTTTGTCCTCGTGCTAGGAACTGCTACATTCACCTCATTAGGAGCCTATCTTACTTATCAAAAAAATCGTTGTTTTATGTACATCAGTCCGGTATATAAAAATAACAAGTACACCAAATTTCTGAACTGCTGATTTCACATCGTATTACTTATGCATTATTAGAAACGTTATGTCCTAAGTGTGTGCACTACTTGTAACAAAAGCGCAGGTATGGCCTCTTAATGGTCAGCTAAAAGCAGGCGTAACCTTACCAATATATTACATTCCATAACTAAATGGGTGCAGGTGGGTTCATATGCCAAAAAAGTGAAGCTTCATTAAACTCACCTAAAATACGACTCCGCACCTACTACTAACAAACGTGCTTTATACACTGATGGCCGCCATTGCTTAGCATGCAGCCTACATTTCCATTACATTTTTTTTGTCAACCCCACTTGATTTACAACACTGTCCACTCCTGAGGGATGATTCTACACCAAAGTCAACCTTGAGGTGTCTGGCAACCCAAGGTGCCTTTGTGAATTTGCAAGGCGGGCAGCAATCGAATTTATCTACCTGAAATAAAATTGAGGACAAGACAGCAGTCCTAGAACACAATTCAGGTTGAGCTCTCCCGGTAGTATATGTCTTGGTTGGGGGTTGAGCCTATGGCTGTCGGGGGGCTTTCCCTTGGCGGGGGATCTCCCAACTCATTTGAAATATGGAGGCAGGCCTGGGATTTTATTCGGGAGTCGAGCTGAAAGCACGTCTCCGGTGCTTGATTCACGAGTCGAGTGCTAGGCAAGGTCCCAATCTCAAGCCGACGCCAATAAGCCCACCCCATGTAGTCTGCTATCGTAAACTAGGCATCCTTCAAGACTTTTTTTTTCAACATTTTTTTAAAAGCCGCACCTTGTTCCAAGCTTCTATTGTAAGAAATTATTTTATGTCGGATACGATTTCAGAGCACCTGGCTCCATCCAACGGCGGTTTTCCAAACTTGTGTTATGGTTGGCGCCAAAATTCTGCTCGTTTTTATGATTTTTAATGCATGTAAAATTATATGTTCAGAGCTGGGTTCTATTCTTGCCACCATATATTTATATAAGAGTGGTCCATGAATGTCGCTTGTATTAGTTTATTTGAGTTGAAATTTGAGACGGCGCTTTAAGCCTGATTGAATGTTATGGGCCTCGTAAATTTCCTGCGTTCCACTTTCATCGGGGAATTATCTTGGTGGGTCTTTTAGGCCTATCACCTATCAGCATAAATCAATGCAGGAACTTCAGCTCCGACAAACAAACTCCCTTTTGATCCCCCCCGAATAACTACAGTATGACAAAAAAATTAAGAGAACAAGGGGATAAAATCCTGATGTGTTTATGCGAGAGGAATATTCGTGATTAATACGCGTAGCATAAAATCTTTCCTGGCTAAACACAAACACGCAATCTTGAAAAATATATGCTTCAGTAATGCATTACTTATTACAGTGTCACTTGAGTGTGAATAATCAAGGCGACAAAATCATCCAGGCTAATGACATCTCATAACGGTAGATTATTCTGATATTGAGCATTTATGCTGCACCTACAAAGACGGTCATTTGCATATACTGTAAACACACTCATAAATATCCATATTTTGTAGGTGTAAATATAACAGATGATTCGTACAAAAACATCCTTCTGTACCGTATACGGTATACAAGGTGTTTACGAGCTAACTTTACAAACTTCTAGGGGTAATATAGGGGACTAAGACAAACATATTTCACATAAGAACCCGTGTCCAAAAACGCCATCTAGAGGGGGTTCATAGACAAGGAACGGGTGTGCTCAGGCGCATTTACGGACACTGGTTCCTATATGAAATATGTTTGTCTTGGTCCCCTCTATTACCCCTAGAAGTTTGTAAAGATAGCTCGGAAACACCCTCCTGCATCAAATTTTAACAAAGCATACAAATATCATCCGGGCAATTCCAACAACTCTTCATGACTCTTGCCAAAAAATTTAATTAATCCCTCACTTTTGACCGAATCAGACCCCCCCAAAAAAATTTAACGAACTTTCATACACTATTAATTTAAAAACAGTTCAAGCATGCCAGAAAGTTAGGACATGCAGGAGAAAACTAGCGATGAATGTAAAGAATGGAGCAAGCGGCTCTTCTTTTTTGAGGTCTTAAGAGCACGGGGCCATTAGAAAGTCAAATCAAGGGTATCCGATTGGAGCATTCGCAATAAAATCTGAGCGTGGAAAATGTGAGACCCGCCTTTTTCTCTTCGGATGGACGAAGCCAACGGACATTTTCCTAGATTCACACATTTGGCATAAGAAGGCTGATTAAAAAGCGGCCCCCGCGCCTTTCATTAAAGCTCTGCTGCCTTGTCCCGGACTTTTATGTGCTCCGGGACCCGACCAGTAATAGTAGTCAAATTAATAGAGAAGGGGCTTGATACCCATCTCGGACGGAGACTCCAGGCGACTGGAACCAATGGCAGTCACGGAAAGGTCGTTATCTGTCTCCTCCTTCATTGCCGAGAGCAATGGAATGCAATTTTATTCCCTTTATTTTGCAGCCAGTCAGAAAGCTTTTTTTTTCAGTCCTGCGAGGTCACATTCCACCAACTTTTCCACTTTGCTTTGCTAACCCTAAAATTACACTGGTCCACTTACAGAAATTTTCGATTAACTTGGTGTACAAAAAATGCTGGAGTTTTTCAAGGTTGCAATGGCGCTGGGGGTGCTTGTATTAAAAGTTCACTCGTGAAGTTATATTCACATTTTGATTTCAACAATGACATAATGCATTATCCTATGTACTAGGCATACAGTGCATGCGACGGTTGTGGCATGTGTCCAAAAGTTAACATCACATTTAGCATAGTAAACGCCATTGTCGCACAAAATGCAGAATCTCAGTTCCTTAACGTCTCTAGAATCCTTACATTTCTTAATTGTATAACAAGCAATGTCATTATTAAAATGTATAATCTCTCATTTACACAAGCTGTTGTCAAATATTAATGTCCACGCAGCTGTACGTTATCAACTGCAACTATATAGACGCAAAACAATAAAAATTTGCAGCCATGGATTTGTCAGATTTAAATTTATGGCAACGGAATGGTATGTTCCATTTTAGTTATTTATTCATTTGTTGCCCACGAGAACGATTTATGAATAAATTTACAAAAACGTACATTATATAAGCTTCTAATTTGAATTCTTTGTCCGGAGAGAAAATATAGGGCCTATACTTTCTCATGTAAAAATAATATCATAATTATCTATCATGCAATATATGTTGTACAGAACAGACCTCATACATCAGCATAACTAACTTTTTACACTATATACGTAAGGTTTTATTTGCATCATAAGACCTCTTAAAACCCAGACGGTCAGAAGAGTAAAACAAAATGAGAAGTGACAAATAAGTGTGACTATAGCTATATAATAGGCGCGATTATTCCTTCAACAAGAAAATAATTCTGTCGTCTCAAGTCTTTTAGTTTCATTATTGAACGTCATTGTTACCTGTGTGAAGCCAGTGCCATTCATCTATGATTGGAGCAATAAAGAAAAGCACTAACTATTCTCTCGTTATGCTGGAAAACTTGACGACCAAACCATTTCACAACATGTTTGAGAGGAATAAAATATTTTGTACTATTTATAGAACACATTGAAATAACAGCTATGAGAATAAAAACTTACTCAGCTATATACAGTATTAAATTTTTGTATTACGGTATATTATCTGAAATGATTTCCCCCCCCCCCCNNNNTGATGACACCAAAATATCTGCTGCTTGGCAAACAGGCTCTGCTATTTCATATCGCTAATGGCCTGAAACTGTCTGATAGTGCTATTGTCCACAAGCAGAAACCACCTCAATACTGCAATAAGCTAATTATTACAAATTTACAATTATTTTCATGCCATGCAATATTGTTACACCAACCAACACTATTTTTACCCCCCATTAGTGTGGTTACAATTGATACTTCCAACCAACCCATATATTTCCGTCGTCTCCCGTAATCCAATTACACCGAACTCAATCAGTAGCACCCATTTCGTTCAAAGTTTCACATGGCACGCAATAATGAATTCAGATCGTTTCAAGTTCCCTTCAGCCAAGGCATAGTCTGCAGCTGGCCCATAATGAGTTGGGGGTTACACTGCTCTTAACGTCATCAGCAGCAGCAGTATAATAGCAAGGTGAGTCCTAGGGGGGGGGGGGGGNAACTAGATTTTTCGTGTGTAAGAGATGGATGGTGTGGTATAAGGCAGTGGGGGGAGTCCCAAGATTTATACGGGCCTGATAAGGATATTGGTGAGGCACAGGGGGCGGGCAGGCAACGACTGTAAATCAATCTCGTGTCCGGCACAGAATACGATCCTATATCCTAACCGTTGCTTGCAAGCACACTCCGATAATTATAGTCCCTGGTGCACGTGTCTGTGATGCTCAACTTGGCATCGACTTTTTTAAAAAAAAAATTGCAGAGGAAAAAAAAACCTTCTCTTCATCACTACAACTTGTTTGTGCGTTAAGTCTGGCCCTTTGTGTAGCGCAAGTGGGACGCCCTATTGTCATATGCAGGTAACCCACAATCATTCTGGAGAGTGCAAAATTACGATCGTAAAATCAAGCGCCGTATCGTGTGCAAGGGGTGGCTCAAAATAAGGCTTTGTTGTTAGGGAGGTTGTGTACGGAAGTTCCTCGTAGGAAAACCCGTGTCGGGTGTGCACATGCGCACACTAACCTACATAATAACGTACGTAGACATGTGGCACCTGACTCGCATATTACATGACATGTGGTGGCATACGGGCATAATGGTCATTACGATTTTTAAGGAGTTATAATCTGCCCACATGGGAATATTGCCCTCCTTTAAGAAATGTACTTGTGAGCTCAACTCTGAAACAAACGTTATATTGCGATAATGTATGAAATGGAACATACCATTGCAGTGCAGACTTGAGACGTGGTCCAAAATTGCTAGGTCACTTGCCGAATTACACCAATCCATTTTTTCGTGCAGATGTTGCGCCTGGAAGAAAACCACTATCTTGATCCAAAACATTGGTGACAAACTGTTGCTTGTATGACAAAAAAACTGTTATAACAAACACCCTTATGTGCAGCTTGTATGCAAGTGTGCGAGAAATGCGGATATGGCAACACGACTTGCACTAATAGGGTCAATTCTCAAAATAGTCAAAGCTTCAAAAGAATGCCAATTTTTTTCGAAGACTAGCTGCCCCATATAGCACTTCCAACTCCATTTAACCTATACCATATTGTGTGAGTTGAAGCGAGTGGAAGAGAAATTAATATTAGAGGAGATTGCAATGTGTGTCACATCGGACCTATATTTTCTTCTTGAAAAATCTTATCAATATTGTTCAGGCTGTCAAACTATTTCAATCAACAATATCACTGGAGCATGTCAGCGAATTTAAAATAAATAAATAGGAGAATCCGCTGTTTTTATTACCTGGGTGCCAACCTCGCACATCGCGAGAAGTTCAATAATTTGCACAAAATATGTTTCTGATACGGTATGTACTGTACCATGATTATCTTACAAGATATTATAATCGTTTGGAAAGTGAAGCTTTCCTTAATACAGTAAGCGTATACGGGTCCTTCCAGTACCGTACAGTTATAGTCTACATTATCAGTCTATTTCCACCTAAATTAGTAACTATTATTTACCATTTTTCTACTAATTTAAGTGGATGACTCATTCTTCTATTTAAATTGTCTAGTTTTTCTACAATTTCTCCAAGTAAATCGTTTTTCACACTTAAGATCCTGCACACAATCTTTCTTCACTTAATTTTTCATATAAATAATTATACCCTTAAACTTCCCTTCTTCATAACATGTGGAGAATAAGTAATAAGGCGGATTTTAAGTGGAAAATGCTTTCAGGTGGAACCCGCTGAATTCAAGTGGATATTGGCCTACTTCCTATAAGCCTACTATATTCTAACTAAAAGAAATTGACTTATAAACGCATAGTTTAAGTGGAGAATCTTTTCATTCACTTATTGAGTATGCGCCTCATTCTTAAAAATGTATTTACTCAGAGTGGAAATTCCTTCACCCAAACTATGTGTAAATGGCACTTCTTTCCATTTTGATTAAACTTAAATAAGTGGAAAAATTTCATGAGTTTTTACACTTACTACTTGTATTGGAGAGGTTCTAAGAGTGTACCATTAACAATGGCAGCACGATGAATATTCAATATCTGCTGCAAAACGTAATTAAACTTCATTTCCATAACTGATTCAAAAGTTAATATCAGAGTAGAGTACAGTATGTGTTGAATCTTAGAATAGACGATGCATTTCCGTATCTAAAACATATCCCTGAGTAACTGGCATCACAAGCTCAGTATCATTGCTTTTTATCAAGTTTGTCGGTTCTTGATTTCTGTCCACATTTCCTTTCCCAGAAATATCTCATGCTGGATTAGTCGATACGGTCATTAGACATTCAATAGTGATTGCAGTGACTATACTATGTTTAACTTTCTAATCAATTATCATGCAACAATACATATTCAACAGCAATGTTACATGATGATTTATATTTCTCTGTGGAACAACTCTGCCAGAAAATACAGTACATATTCATTTGAAGTCCTGAAGTGCAGAATAATCAGAGTCACATTTTGGGCAAAACTTTTGTTAGGAATTGTTTATAATAGTTTAATGATAGGGTACATCTGATAGGTCAAGTCAATTTTCTGATAGAGAAATTAAAACATCTAAAGAAACATTTAAGCAATATTTGTCCCTTCCTATACTTCAAACCCTCATTTCTCAAAACCAATCAAATGTGACTCTGATCATTCTGCATTTCATTCATTTGCTAGTAAGCTTTTCTTATTTTGCTTTTCTTACGTATTCCGCTGTGTCCACTGCCACACAGTACATGTGCAACTTTCTCGCGCTCGTTATGAGTTACAACAAAGTCTCATGTATCCAGTTATTAATATTATTATTGATAATAGCTAGTCACCTTCCAGTTAGTATACCCATGTAATACTGACACAATGAATAGTGTTGTAGGAGAGTGCTTTCAGGTATCCTGGACAGCAGGCAACCTTGCAACCACGAATACAATGCACATGCCTATAAACGCAAGGATATAGGTGGGGCGAAGCCTTCATTATTTTTGAGTCCATTATATTTTCTTTCGGTTTTTTGGGCCGGGTGCATGGCAGACAGAGCTAGCCCAACTTCCATCACGAACACTAAAGGTTGGCACAGCAGGCCCATGAATCTTGCGCCAGGTCTCCGAGAATCCATGGCGTATATCAACATTGTGGGGGGTGTAGGGTGGAAAAAAGGGTGGAGAGAAAAGAGGATAGGCTCTTTTTTACGAGCAGGCTTGTCAGCAGCTCTGCTGCAATTCGCCAACAGCAGGGAAGCCCACCACCAAATTCTTCCAAAATGGCACAGCCGGGCGTCAATTTACCGACCAGAGTAAAGGTTGGGAGAGATCATCGTAAAACTTTCGTCTTGCCTTCAGTACCACCACCCCTATCCTCTCCCACCCCTCCATTTTTTTTTCTCCTTCTCTTGCCTAACCTTCAACCATCTAGAACCCCCCAAAATCTATACACACACTTACTGCAACCCAGTATAACGCGTCTGGGTCGTATATTTCAAGAGGACACAAAAACACATCACCCTTATATGCATACCAGCATATCAAGTTCCACCATTTCGAATTCTACATTGGTCACGCGCACGTGAAGCCCCAAGAGCCTGACTTTGTCGCTACGTCAAACTCGGCAACGGCAAGGCCTACAAAGTGGTTAAATGTTGGCGCCTGCTTTCATCCTTAGAAAGAAGCTTCCGACTTCCTTATTGCTCTTCACTCATTATGGACTCCATCGATTTTACACGCATCTGTGCCTTCAAGGATGTGCTGCTCAAAATTGATCGCCCTTTTCCAAGGGCACGTTATAAGGACTGATGTATTGTATAGCACGTTATTTATTTCGAATGGTATAGGAAAGGGGGTGAAAACTGCAAAGCCAATGTAACGTCCATGCAACCATGTTGACTGTGGGTGGACGTGAGTGAGTTTTTGTAAATATAAAAAAATGGCGAGTGATTTACATGATGGTTCCAGGAAATTCTTTACTGATTGACACTGATGGGAAAATGGAGGCGAATATCTATTTTCCGATTCAAAGAAGAGCCTAACGTTACGTACAGTATTTCTCGCAAGTAAAATATAGGCAAAAGCTCTCCCCAAATTGGCAACCCATGCAGATGTGCATTTTCTAAAATCTGGTTACCCCCGTTGGCATGTCACAGAATGCGGGGTAAGTCTATACTGTATATGAACCTATTGTGACTATGCTACTTTAATACATTATGAGTCATTTCCTTTATTTGCATAAAAGGTAAAGAAGTGATGTGACAAGATGTTTGACCCTCTCGATGGAAATATCAATTTACTTTTAGTGAGACACGTCGTCAGTCAATCACTTTTGGCTCGACATTTGTTTGCTTCGTATTATAAAGGGTATCCCACATCTCACGATATCAATACCTTCAAGGTACAGTAAGTTATAATAATGTAGGCCTACAAAGTATACAGTAGATCTCTCCCACACATAATATATTATGAATGGGAGGTAAACGTGTCAAGCTATAAAAAACATTGCAATGCTGTAATATTATTTTGCAACAAATGATTTAATTGGTATGGAGTGTCTTTCCAAAATGCAAAAACATTGTGAAGTAGAATATTAATTAATTCATGATTGAGAAGTAAATGTATTTGCTCATCTGCAGGAATGGTCCACTGTAGCAATTTGAATCTAAAATAAATGATATAACCCTTTTTTGTAGACTAAGATGAATCCACGCAACTTTATATTGCCAGTAATATTTTTATGAAATCTTAAAGAAAATAAACCAAAACAACAGCATATAAATTAAGAAACCTGGGGCGTATAAAATCACCAACCAAAACGGATGCCTTCTTTTGAAAACCCTGTACTGTATACAACATCAAGCAGAAAAATCGCAGAAACAAAAAGCCTCGACAGGAAAAGTATTAAAACGCCTCAACGAATTTTCCTAAGTTTTAGACCAATAAAAATGAAGCATGTTTGACATGTGGCATTCAGTTACGAACGCAATAACAACAAAAAGATGCCTACACCGACACTTTTGTCCCAAATATAGTGTACTTTGGGCTTAATGCTGGTCTCAGCGGCACTTTTGTCCTCGAGATCGTCGGACTTTAAACCACTCTAACAACCTTGTTAGGACCTTCCAGATTTTTTCTTCCCTCTCCTCCCTCCACTTCCTTCCCCCACTGTGTGTCTCCCCAACAGTATAACAGCAGTCCCTTTTCCTTATTCTGAAGAGCTGCTGCTCAGCCTCATTCCTCGTCACCTCCACAGGGCTGTAAACACTGATAGGATGATTGACTGGTTGTTAAGAAGGGTGACCCCCCCCCCCTCTCTCTCTCTTCCACTCCTTCCAACATCCACCACCCTTCACTTGTAAATATGACGCCGCCCAGAAGAAGTCAGCGTCAATGATGGCGCAAGATGATGGTCACCTACCGCATGGTTTTGCCTTCTGGGGGCCATCTTGGAAAAAAGGGAAGTCAGGCTTCTTGATAAATAACCTCCATAAACAGGTGTAAATGGACTGCAATTGAGTGGAGGTAACAGTGGTAGTTAAAGCGATCCTGTCGTCCTCCTTAAGATAAGCTTACACGTGGTGAAGAGTAGATAGCAGGAAAACCCACATCAACCACACTAAGCGCTCTTTGCACCCCCATCAACTTTTACTTGGTTTTTCTACCAGTTGGAATGACAGCAGCAGCGTTCAAATTACCTCCTATTTGGCTAGCTTTTAAAACTAGAGGTACTGCCCATTACGTGCCTATACTACTTTGTGTACAGGGCTTCCACCATGATGCGTAAATCAATTATATGCTCTGTCCAACTGTATTAGTGTTGTGTGCAACGCACTGCCGCGCGTTTTGGTCGTTATTGCAGATGGTTTATTACTGATGAATTGCTTAAAAATTGAATAGCTATCGATTGAATCCAGAATTAGACTTCTGGTACTGAGTGTGGCTTTTAAGGCGTCGTCCATACTGCAATTGCTCGTAGTCAGCTGCACATCTGTAATAACGTCTAATTATGATTTGTTAATGGACACTGAAAATGTTTGACTTCAGAAAATGCTAGATTTTGTTATAACTTACGTACTATTATGGCACTTGCGATGAAGTGTCGATGTACTGTACATTACACATGAGTTATGAGGTCTGCATGGTATGACTCACTCTTTATATGAAGATTCCCCTATACCAGCATATCAAGCAGTGTGGTAATTTTTACATGGCTCTCAATATGTAGCAAATTGGAACAATCGTCTTTACCTCCATATAAAGCATAAAATTTTAGTATTTGTATGTGGTATTATAATAAAACAAACGCCCTTCTGCCGGGCAACAACAAAGCGCCTCAGGGCATCAGTCTTCTACTGCGCAGAGGAGACAGCAATGAAAGAAGGGTGACATACTCCGCAGGATACATTGTCCCACACAAATGAATTGTGACATTGGAGAAACATTGCAATTTCCTGAAACATTTAGCGCAACTATAGTAAATAAGTTATATTCGTATTCACCACCTTATAGTTTATTGGCAAAAATTACTGTCTTAAGCCTTGTTTCCACCAGTAGCACAAAATGAAAAGCACAAAAATTGAGCACAAAATCAGACAAACTTTACTACTTTATTATATTAATCGCCTAGCAACAAAAAATTCTTATGGCTTGTATTTTGTCCAGAACAAAAATTATGCCGGTGGAAACATACCGAAATGTCAACAAATGTCACATTTTATTCCACGATATTTTTATTTCTGTTCTGTATTATGTTCATATTTTACTCTATTATACATTTTTCATTTATGTTCTGTATTTTATTTATTTCTGATTTGTTTCGACATTATTACATACATACTAATATAGGGCCTTCTATAGTGATGAAATAGGGAAACTGAACTACATAGCCTCCTCAACTGTATTTCACTTCTAATAGTTACCACGCAACCTCGGTAGTTCTTACCGCACACAATTTAGCATTTTACTGCCCAAGTAAAACACTAATAAAATAGACAAATTCCACGACCACGTCAGATGACATCACGACCTTTTCCTCCCTTACAATATAGTCTCCCACAGCTATAGGTTGGCCCAAGTACACACAAAGGCCCCTCCCTGCCTGACTGCCTCCCTCCAAGGTGATACCCTCCTGCTAATTTGTACACTTTAATTAATAGTGGAAATATCGAGAAAGGAGCAATAAATTGAGTGCGGGCGGGCGTTGGGTTAGTGAGCTAGGTTGAAGCGAGAGAGCTGGCGAGATTGGATGAACGTCGTAAAACAAAACCTTTATTACTCTCCGACCGAACAATGGTTTGGCTAGTTGGCATCATCTCCTCGGGGAGTTCCTGGGAAATGTGCATTTTTATAACAGAATGAAAACAAGTACGGGGAATTATGAGAGCGAGGGAGGGAGAGAGAGAGAGAAGGGAAATGGTGCAGCATAAATCACTCGGCCGCCTGGCGGGAGTATAGCCTACCATTTTTTCCCCCCAAAGGGGGTCCCATCTGTAATTTTTTTTTTCTCACAGAAAAAAGGGCTTCCTCTATTCCTCTCATGTCTGCAGGTCCGCCAGTGATGCGTCAGCTAGTAAAAATTCCTCATTTCCTAGCAAGCACTGGCAATAGGGGCCTGCCTGGTCGGCTATCCAACCGTGGCCTTCCTCTATGCTGACTGGCCCGAACCATCGAGAAAAAAGGGGTGTCCCACCAACAAAGGCTGTCGTATTATCCAATCACCGTGGCATAAACCACATTCGCCTTTCCCTATTATCCCAGCGCATTAAACTAGCCAATTATAACATAGACCCTAATAAAATTACAGCCTGACATGGCCGCTCAAACTCGCCTACATCAACTCCCTCGAAAGTTCCTGATGAGACTATACGTTGTCGGTGTATATTGGGTTAAAAGAGGCAAGAGGATGTTACAATCGCTTTTTCTGTTCTTAAAAAAATTATAATTATAATTTAAAAATGGCTGTTCAGAGTTTACCATCGCTTACGCAAGAGCCTTACTGATTACTAGTAATATTTCCAGAAAATGATGAAAATTAGAGGTCACAGGTCTTATTGTGTGGTTTTAAGCCTTATGAACAATAAAGGTGTCAATATCTAATGCAAAAGTGGAGTAGCCAGCTCCATGCCTGATGGTAGGATGAAGGAAATTATTATTCATGGTGTTCCGACTGAGTATCCCGTAGTATTGACATATCTAACAAGATTTTGGCACTAAACTGCTTTTTATTAAGTAGTTACCCTAAAATTTACATTTAGGGTGTCAGTTAAAATATTAATTACTAATTCTGAGTTATATGGAAGCATCATTGTGGGCCACTGCAGGGTATGTCTTGTTTGAAAATAAAGGAGTAAGCCTAAGCCCTTGACCTGGGATGCTTAGTCTAGGTTTAAATTAATTCAACACCACTAATTTCGGTAATCATTGCGCAATACCGGGATTATTAAAAGAATACGTCCATTGAACGTAACTAAACATTGTTGAGAAGTTAATTTAGATCCCCGAAAAGTGAATATACGACGGAAAATGCTTGGCAGATTTATAAAACCTTGGATTTATCAATCATTTTGTGAGGGAAAGCCTAGGCCATCTTAACAATATTATTAAGTACAAATTGAAGTATTTTATAATCTATATGGGTCTAAAAATATTATTTTAGATCCATATATAGCCTTTAAAATACTTTTACTCCATGGTTAAGGTGTCCAAGATCCCATTAATATTAGCGCAAAGGTTTAGAGATGCACATGTACAGGGTGTTCAAAGCATGCGGGTCGATTTAGTTATATATGAAATTTCACTCGAAGCTGTTTATTTTTATTTAGTTTGTTTCGCCCCAATCCAGGTGACCCACTATTCAGCAACTGCTAGGTTTGACTACCCGGATTATTATTATTATTATTATTATTATTATTATTATTATTATTATTATTATTATTATTATTAAAACCCCGTGATAGGCCCCGAGGCCATCTTAGGGGGGAAGGGGAGGTTCACAAGGGAGGGCGATGTGGGACAGTCATTTCTGACATTTTTAAAACACCAGGCCTTTTCTCCTGGCCCTGGGCAGAGGAGGGAGTGCAATTTTCTCCCGGCATGTCGGGTGAAAAGCGGAAAAAGACCCGGCCAAGCAGAGGTGACGGAGACGGGATTTGAACCCCGGCCTATCGTTTGGCTGGCCAGTGGCGTAACCACTAGACCACCATGCCTCCCTACCTGGAATATTATTGGGCACCTAGATCGGGTCGCAATATGCTACACAAAACGAACTGTACTTTGGACGATATTTAACAATGTAGAATTTACTGCCCTATTAAAACACTACTAAAATAGACAAATTCCTTGACTATACGTCAGATGACACCGCGACCTTTTACTCTTTTACGATAGCCCTCGCAGCAATATTTTTGACACACTTTTCTTCCAGAAATCAAAATATTGTATTGAACAATTGAGCAAGTGCCGTGGTTTTTTTCACTGAAATTCTAAAGGATCCAGCCACCAATTTTAAAATCGTGGACTATTTTGATATGAAATGACCCTTACCCTAATAACACCTTCACAAAAGTTATTCTGGCTGACTGCCCAAGTGTTCCAGCTATAGGAGTTTGTGTGTGAATCATTATAAAGGACCCTGTTAGAGCTACAGAAAATAACAGTCATTTGCAGTCCTTTACCAATATACTGTACAGGGGGGTTCACTACCCTAGTTGATGATCCGAAGAGGAGGGGAACAGGAGAAGAATTGATGGATTAGTCACCCCTAGCTATAAAAAACAAAGTCTGAGGCATGCAAAATGGTAATGGCTGACACAAATCTCGTGCCGAGTCTGGACTGAAGTTCCATTGCAGATCAGGAATGACTAATCCATCAACTCTCCCCCGTCTCTCCTCTAAAAGATCGTAAACTTGGGTTGAGCAGGAACACCATGCTATTAAAACTGCCTAAGGGATACCGTGCTAGTTAGCGAAGTGCTCTTCAAAAGAAATCATATTTACTGCCATTACGTAACAGTACAACAGTATAACACTATTGTAAAATAATTTACATAATTTTTATCATAATAAAATCTTCCTTTGTTCTAAGCGTTAGGCTGGTAATCTTGTCATGGAATGAGTGAGTGGGCAAGATATTCATTCAGAAAGCATAATTTACTACTTCCCCTGCGGTGTAGCGGACCTCTATCATTTTGTTTACTCTCGGCGGGCTTCACTATTGCAGGCCAATGGTCGTCAAACTATGATTTGACCAACTTGAAACGAGAATCGCTGTCGTCATTATATTCACAAACGGCGTTAGTTACTACTGGGCGGGCTTCTGCGCCCTGCATTTTACGGCCCACTCGTAAAAAAGTTTATTTCCAAGCTGTACACCAAAACTGTCGGTTTTTCAATATGAATATATGACGGGCTAAAAAGGAGAAAAGTTCAGAAAAAGTTACACTACCTTCTCACGCACATGGTGCTGCGGAATTTAAGGTAAGAAAAAGTCGTCTAATATGGGGAAGGGTCTTATTTTGGGAAGGCGCAATGTATAGGCTACTGCTGGGTATTTCTATGAAGAAATAGTGCTGTACCCCAAAGGTAACAAATTGAAAGCTACGCCGCGAATATTTGATAATCACTCGATCCTTTAAGAAAGACTTGTACATAATATGAATTGAGATGCCACAGAAGTGCAACGAAAATTTTGCTTAAATTTTCTGTCACATTGTATGATTGGTATATGTAGACTACTGTACCACTAAGCCAATACCGGTATGCCCGCGCATAAAATCGCTATCCGGCTACTACTTGTATAACTCGTATAACGTACAGATGAACTCAATCTGGATACCGCACCATGACAACCTTCTACTTCACTGATGGGATGTGTCATGAGGCTCATGGAATGACTTGTTATACGATGAAGTACTCCTTAAAATTATATTCAAACCAATATCTGCCATTATCCCTCTTGACCTATCAGATATTTAGTGAAAATGATGCCTAAAAGTATATATAATTATATGGATCAAAAGTGAAAGACTAATTGCAAAAGAGTGAAAATTAAATGAGCTACAAGGGTCAAGAAAATTTTCTATACTCTTATAAATTTACTGTACATAAGGCAGCAGCATTAAGTTGAAACATGGAGGAATTTTAATAATAAATTTTATAACAATGGCATATGAAACGATATTTTAAAGTGAATCTTGTTTGAAAATTCTTATACTGCATGTAAATGAAAATGTACGTATATGTGCAACATTTTCTAAACACTGCGCAAATAGTCCTTTAAATGGGATAACACAATATGCGACCTCGTTAATTTTAAATAATTAGAATCCACTAAAAATAATTGTACCTCATTTACTATTGAATTAGGATTAAACTTAAAATTTTAATCACGCCTTGTGATTCTTTACATTTCTAAAATAATTGCACCTTTGCTATATTTTGAACCCAATTTCTCAGATTTCACTGTCGACTTCAAGTAGTATCCATTTTGCACTACACTGTTTATTATTAAGCATTTAACAATACCGTCGGGGTATAGGCCTACCACGGCGTAAATCACACTATGCAATATTTATCCACGTCCAGTAGCTATCTTACATACTTACAATGAACCGTGTCAGAGATGGGCGGAATAGAATTATTCGAGCCGGGAATCGTTTACTTTATGCTATCCTGGTCTACTATAGGGTCGACGAATTACCTGGATCTTATTCGTATATCCAGTGCAGGCCTTAATGGTCTTCACATGTTTCGCAACCTCTCAGAAATATAGTTTTCAATCTAAAGGCTGCATACTGTACAGAGTAACCAAGAGGCGAAGGACAGGACTGTTTTCCCGGCGAGAGTGCTTGGCATATATGCTTACAAAATAGGGTATACCTCACCATGATTCTAAAAATGCTTCGACAGACATTGCGTTTGTGTCATATGGTCGTTAAAGATGTGTTCGGTCATGTGACTATGTTGAGTTTTCCTAGAAATGATCTTAAACAATTTTACGACCAAACGGTAGACTACTGAAATGCAATAATGCTAAAGTAGACGTCTGAAAGTAGGTTATACTGTGTCTCTAAAAATATTGCATTGTCAGTGTGAGTTACCCAAATTGTTACCGTAATCGGCTTATACTATTTAGGCAGTCCTTTGAAACAGTGACTCTTTTTTATCAAGACTGTTACTTTCCAATATTGCATCCATATTACGTGGGTGGTCCGATAATATAATTGGCAACACTTCTGTAATTTTCGTATTTAAGGGTTCCTTCATTTTTGTAAATGATAGTATAGTCACATACCAGGGTGCGGACTTCGCTTTGGGGGATGGGCAGAGGGCTTCCAGACGATCATTTCAAATATAGGAATCGTGGGACTCCGAATTATAATTACCGAGAAAATTAGTTTTAAATAAAAAGTGCATTATCTCAGCGTATATGTTTCAGATACTGCTTACGACACTTCCATCGCCTAGGACATTCCCTGATACACCTAACAGGAGAATTAAAATTAAATAACATGGTAACACCTTATTTAAATGAAAAAGGTCTGCGTCGCGTGGAGGGACGCATACGTGCCAGGATATTTTATACCTTGTGCTTTAAGGACATTATCTGGGTAATTATGCGTTGGAGACCCATGCTGCATATACTCAAAGTGATCGGCTAGAACCCCCCGATCATTTCCCAAAGCGACGGTAAATTCCGCACCCTGGTATACTCATGTCTTACAGTATAGGGCGATCGCGTGGAGAGGTAAACTTTGAACAGGCATATTGTTCCTCACATACTGCTGCGACTGCTTCGCTAATGGTACCGTACGGTTCCCCATCAGGGCTGCACATATCCACATTCGGTCCTGGCGACCTGGGGTGCCTAGTGGTAACCGTGTTGCCAATAATATTATATCCGACAACCCTCGTATATTGTTACTTATATTAAACCACCCATCCAAGCTTTGAATTACAATCATTTTCCGTTTGGATATGGCCCAATGGAACTATTGGCATAGAAAGTCAATGATATAGAACCCATCTTTTATAGACAAGGCTCCTTCCCCACCCCTCCCGGCTTAATGAGGACCGGATCCACGCAACCTAACTAAGCACTAATAATGGTTTGTGATAGTCCCAGAATAACTCCTCAAATTATTTCAAATTCAGCCAAATATTATTATACTGTATTATACAGTACACTTATGTCTCAATAGTAACTTATTATATACCAGTACATATAGGAAGTCGGGGCGCCGCACCACCAAAACGTGGTTCCTGGAGGGCCTGGAGAGGTTGACCAGTGCCAGTGCCAGTGTGTTCGGCTCCAGAAGGATTCTACGTATCTATATAATGTGTGCCTATTTTTCTACCTGATGCATGGGCGTTGTGTCTGTGGCAAAAAACAAATTGTACAGTAATTCATTTTGGTACCGCCCTCGTATATCACTTGTTTAAGTCTATATTATACTGATAGAGGCCATCCTTTGTTAAAATGCAGATACTACCCATTGAATGCTGCCCACTCCGGATCACCAACCACGACAACTGAGGGCAATATGTGGGTCATAAAGACGAGGATTTGTCATATGGCATGACATCACCGCAACTTGAGAAGACTCATATCGCCCTCAGTTATCGCGTGGGTGATTCTGAATGGGCCGCAATGAGATGAGGGATGAGGCGGTAGGTGGTCTCTTCCTTTCAATAAATGATTAACTATTTCAAAAATATTGTAAACAACACGCCTATTCACTTATTGTAGAGGATATTTGCTCTTGACCAAAATATACTGTATATCAACATTAAGAAATAATGTCGCAGAAAGGTGTTTTAAGTTGACACAAATTCCAGCAGATCCGAACGGTTCGTATAGCGAGAATAACAGCTTGCAGCTCATAAACTATGTAAGTCTATAACATACTAATAATATTCAGAACTCTATTGATCATAATTATTATAGTTACTATTTTTGTTATTGGTGGCGTAATGCGTATAGCAGTAATCACCTCTAATTGCCAGCGAATTTATAAGCCCACTCGTCAGATACAGGATTGGTCACATAAATTAATGTCCAAATGTTCCCTGGAATTGTGGGAGGGGATGTTTTGTCAGTCATTACGTCGGTATTTCCAATTAATTTTAGCAGGAAACTGTGCATCAAGGAATTCTCTCCAAGTGTCACTTTCCGACAACACATGCGCACAGAGTTCTTTAGGGCATTTATCACTATACAGTAAATAATTAATTACGACAGTCACGTACAAACATTGATTGTTTACGATAGACAGGCTAGAGGTTGCTGTCTATTGTAAATAAAAATAATGTACTGCAATCTCGAACAGTTTCCACTTAATGGAATATATCTGAACATTTCCCCCCACTTACGTGGAAATGATAGCTGGTTTTAAGTGGG